>JAFVLL020030542.1:0-15097 GCA_021397915.2 Tor tambroides | reverse complement strand
GAGCACGAGGTCAAGTGTGTGCCCTTTGTCATGAGTAGGCTGCTTCACATATTGAGTCAAATCAAAAGAGTCTAGAAGTTTAATAAAATCAGAAGCAAACAAAGAAGAAGAGCAACAAACATGGATATTAAAATCAACGAAAATAAGAACTCTGTCATAATGCAGAATAATGACAGATAACAAGTCAGAAAATTCCTGAATAAAACTGGAATTAGATTTAGGAGATCGGTAGATTATAACACACAAAATAGCCAGTTTATTCTTTAAAATAAAAATAAGACTCTCAAAGGAAGAGAAGCAACCAAATGAAACTGGGGAACAGCTAAAATCCCCCCCCCCCCCCCCCCTCAGCCTGTCAGTCTTGGCTGGTGAAAAAATGAATAATCTAAGTTAAGATGTCAGTGTGAGAATATCTGTGTTGTAACGTCGGAACTTTCTGTAACTTTTGGTCCATGCCCTGTTGAAAAAACAGCATATGCTGGTATGTTTTGAAGCCTGACTGCTGGTTTGAGCTGTTTTGACCTGGTTTAAGCTGGTTCTTAGCTGGTCATGAGCTGGTTTAAGCTGGTCATGTGCTGGTCCTAAAATGGTCTTAAGCTTGTCCTAAGCAGGAGCTAGTTGCTTAGGACCAGCAATGACCAGCTAAGGACCAGCTTAGGACCAGCTTAAGCCAGCTCATGACTAGCTAAGGACCAGCTTAAACCAGCTCAAACCAGTAGCCATGCTTCAAAACATAACTAACCAGCATATGTTGTTTTTTTTTTTCAACAGCGTGGACACTTGTGGTCTTTACACCCACTTGAACACTTGGGCCAAATAATACTGTAAATATATCATGTACTGTAAATAGACAAGTGGTCAAGTGTCAAGACCACAAATCTGAGTATTGAGATTGAGCCCTTTACTTCGTTTTTTTTATGTGTGCACTATAGGGTAGGCCTACATGTGCAGTGTGTGTGACGTAAATTTCATTGTCAGTATTTTGTGTGTGCTGTACATGTGCAGCCAGATTTTTTAAAACCCCAAAGTATACTTCAGTTTTTACATGGGTTCACAAAACTGCACATCAAGGTTGTGTAAGCACCTTTCTGAAACCTAAAATGACTATGGTCTCATGGACTTTATGGACATTTGCATGTGGTGGCCATTTTTTCAGTCCGCACAGGGCCAGATTTACCTCTTATTATGACATTGGCAAATTACATTTTGGGCCCCCCTTCCCTGTTAATATAGAATATTACTATCCCAGCAAACAAAAATATTTAGTAATCAGTGGGAACTGTTTCCGTGCTCTCTATCACCATAAGCGCAAAGTCGTTCGGCTTGCGTTTAGTCATTGAAAATCGAATGTATTTCTTATCGTTTGAAAACAGAGAAAGACCATTTTTATTTCAAGACATTTGTCATGTTTCCGTCCTGAAAACTGTGTTGTTGAACTAGTTAATGCACCTCCCTCCAAACTTTCCGTTGCTAATTCCAAAATGTCATTATAACAGAGCTAATAACGGAGGTTTGAGCCACTGATATGCAGGCTAAAGCAGTTATTAGAGAGAGAGGGAGAGATTAAGCGCGTTACTGTGAATACCTGCATCTGTGCGTCCCTCAGCAGTGTTCAGCAGCGGCATCTCTGTTAATAGCAAATCTTTAAGTTGAACTGCTTCAAGAACTTCGATACTGAGAAATGTCATAGCTTTTCAGCTGCAAAACTATTTTATTGATGAATTTGCGGGGCAGCGCTGACAATTTTCTGTGCACGACTCTGTGTGTGTGCATTTGTGAGAGAATGGGAGAAGGAAAGCGTGATTTCCGTACATAAAAATGGTGCAAAACATGGAAAAGTTTTGTCATTTTTATCCTATTGTTTGTTATATTTATTTGGGGTTTTGGTTATTTTGCTGTTGTAGATAGTCCATAGTATAACAAAAATATATTACATATCTCTTCATTGTACATGGGGTCCCCCTGGACAAGCGAGTATAGGCACGTGCCTAGAATGCCTAAATCGGTCCTGAGTGAGCAAGACTGCCAGACAAGTGATAAAAGTGATAGCCTAGTTCTAAACAGTACTTCATGTAGCTTTGAAATATTTACGATTCAAATTTTAACCGAGGGGGACCTCCCACAGAACGCAGTTTCAACTGGGACCCAAAGAGCTACAAATTGCACCCACAAACCCCATCTATAATTTGAATTGAATAGTAACACACTCTCCTCTATGCGCACTAGACACTTTTCACACACTGCTGTGTGTACACAATCCTACAAAAGACTCAGCAATTATATGTATGTTTACATGCTCATGCACTACAAATCATCTTGTACTGTTCCCCAGCCAGCTGCTTGACTCACAATGTTTCTCTCTGCACATGTACAGTATTTATGTGAAGCATTCGTATAGTTTGTATTTCTTATTTTTATTTTTTATATTTTATCTTTAGTTTGTATAGGGTAAACCTTTATATATAGTATACTTAGTCAAAATCTGTCAGTAGGTTAGTTGTGATAGGTTTATAGTGTTTTACTTCATTGTTGTATGTCTGTATTTATGTAGCACCGTGGTCCTGTGAGGCACGACATTTCGTTCCACTGTATGTCCCCACATGTAGCGGAATGACAATAAAGCTCAACTTGAACTTGACTTGACTGTCAAATAAATAAATAAATAAATAAATACTAATGACCATACACAATTAAAATAATGTGAGGACATTATTAAAACTAAATAAATTTATATAAATAGTTTATTGTTTATATTTTATATTTATATTAAGAAATTATATTGTTATAGGCTAAGTAATTTCATTCCCAGCAGTTAACAAAATGGATGAAAAACGATAGATGTGCTTTGCTGCCATTTGTGGCGAAAACGCTTGTGGTGTTTAAAGATTTGTTCATATCTAAATAATATGATAATTGGATTTGTTTTGGTCGACCCGATGTTTAACGAATCGGTTAATAATTCAGTGGCTCACGTAAAAGACTAGTCGCCACCTAAAGAGAAATTAGTCGGTCGGAAGATCCCATTTTGATTAAGAATTAGGCTTAAAGGGTTAGTTCACCCAAAAATGAAAATTCTGTCATTATAATTACTCACCCTCATGTCGTTCCAAAACCGTAAGACCTCTGTTCATCTTTGGAACACAAATTAAGATATTTTTGATAAAATCTGAGAGCTCTCTGACCTTCCATAGACAGCAATGCAACTGCAATGTTTACAGATCTGCCATCCAGATCTGAGAGTATCCACTGAATGTAAACCACTTAATCAGCATTGTTTACATTCAGCATGCCCATACTGTGTACTGAAGGTAAACAAAGCTGAAGTTTACGTTCAGTGGATTCTCCAAAATGGCGGAAGACTGTAACTCGGGGAGAATAATTGTTGAATAAATTATGCTATTATTGTTTTCTTTGCACACAAAAAGTATTCTCGTATAAATTTGTAAAATTTCGGTTGAACCACTGATGTCACATGGACTATTTTACCGATGTCCTTGCTACGTTTCTGGATCTGGTTTTATCAAAAATATCTTAATTTGTGTTCCAAAGATGAACAAAGGTCTTAAGCCCTGTTCACACTAAGCACAATAACCATAAAGATAAAGATAAGGATATTAGCGTCCACACCAGCGAACGATATCGTCTGTATATTCTAAGCGCTCGTGCGTCTGCCGCCTTAAATTCGCCAGCATATTATAGCAGGATGGATTCTGATTGGCTGTCAGTGTTTTTATTGTTCATCAGATGTAAAAAAAAAATAATTCTGGAAGTGATTCCAACTTGTTTCTCTGTGCCTTTATCGTTATAGTTGTGGTGTGGATGCTTTAATACTGAGAACAATTTTTAGAAATATATCTTTATCGTTATCGTGCTTGGTGTGAACGGGTTTGGAAAGACATGAGGGTGAGTAATTAATGACAGAATTTTCATTTTTGGGTGAACTGACCCTTTAAATAAATAAATATACAAATAAATCGAATGAATGGATGACTAAATCGTGATTATAACATTTAGAAAATAGATAGCTTTCATTTCATGGCAAATTAACGAAGTAAATAATTCAATGACTCGCATAAAAGACTAGTCGATCGCCACCTACTGGCGAAACGATAAACTGGGGCCACCGAATGAACATCAGTGAATCTTTTCGATGAACTGTCTCGAAAGACTCGAGTCGCTGAGGTGAATCAAAATCCCTTCTGCTGTTTGGCACCCTAACTTTTTGTCGGGGGGGGGGGGCCAAGATGGCGACCGAGTAACATCCATGTGCTGAAGCTCTGCACTTGGTTTGTAATTGATATGTCTAAGTAATTTGACATGTAAAAAGGGAATATAATAATAATTTAGTTACTGATCCGAGTAGGTCTTTTCTGCTCTTTCGTCTTTCTAACGATCACTGAACTTTTCAACGAGCGCGATGGATGAAGATAGAATGAACTGTCTGCCATGTACCCATACGCAAAGAAATCTCTGGATACTGCGTTCAGGAATGACGAACACCTCTGGATCGAAAATTCCCCTCAAGCCTGGAAACTCCTAAACCACCTTCCAAAAATCGAAAATGGTCGACAGAGTGGCTGTCGGAAAATCAGACGAGTCTCTAATCTACACCTGTTGGAAGTTTTGAAGCGAGTTGAAAATGCAAGTGGAATTTGACTGCATGCAATCCCTCGAGACAACCGTGAAAGACACAAATTGTTAAAGGCAGTGACTGGAGGCGCTGAATTTATGAACAATCAAGCAGAAGAGATCATGCTGTTGCAACCCATTACAGAACCGGTGGAATCACTCGAAAGGGAGAACTGTGTGCTGCGTGAGAAATGCGACGAACTGGACGCTTACAAGAGGAGGTGGAATCTACGAGTGAGCGGTATTCAGGAGCAGCGAGGAGAAGATGTCCGGAAGATTCTGATCGACTTATTCAGCAAAGTTTCTCCTGAGATAGCAGACCAGCTCCTCTACACGCTTGACGTCGCCCATAGACTGGGTCCTCGCGCTGAAGGAGCACGCTTCAGCCGCCGCATCATCGTGCAGTTTCTTTCACGCCACATCCGAGATCAGATCTGGAGGGACGCCAGAACCGCCGCCGTCCTCAAAGAAAGGAAGATCAGGATCTTCGAAGACCTGACGCAAAGCACCAAAGACGCCAGGAACAAACTGTGGCCACTTGTGGAACGAGCGAGAAAGGAGGGGAAGAGAGCAGGCTTCAGAGGGCCCTTCGCTTATATTGATGGTAAAAGGATCACAGCGAAAGAACCGTTGGGCTGAATGATGCTGTGTCATCCTCACAAGTTGAAGTTTCAGCGCACCCAATGGCCTTTTCTGATGCTTACGGGTAAGCGCGAACGAACTGCAGCGTTTTTTTTTTCTTTTTCTTCTTCCTCTCTCATTTCGGACAGGATGGACAGACTGTAGATTGTGTTGTATTTCATAATTGGAATCTGGAAGAAGGAGATTTAAAGGTACCGTAGTTGTTGAGATTTTACGAACTGGGTCCATAACTCAAATTTTACTTTTATTTTTGGACTTATTCTTTTAGGACATTGGTCATAAATTTGGAATATTTACTTTTGTAATCCATACTTTGCGGTCTATGAGACTGATTGCCCGTTTTGAAGAAGATATTACAATTCAGTGACTGAAAGATGAATGAAAGAACAAGGAAGGGAAAGGAAAAGAAACCGAAGAAAGACTTTTACTCAAGCCCTTATACTCTTTATATTCCTTGTGTTGCAGAGTTAGGCGAACTATCACTTTTTTGTTTTATTCTAGTGAAGGTTCTTCTATTCTCATTGATATATTTTTCTTCACCTAGTTCTTCAGGTAGTATTCTCTGTTTCATTTTTATGTCTTTGTCTTTGTTTTCTTTAAATGCCAGGGGTTTGAAAAATAACGTCAAGAGGAAGGCTTTATTTTTGTTTTCTAAGAGACACAAAGTAGATTTCTGTTTTTTCCAGGAAAGTCACTCAACATCTAAAGACACTAAATTTTGGAGGTCACAGTGGGGCAACGAAATATGGCTATCACATGGGTCAGAATATTCTGCTGGAGTAGGGATTATGAAGTATAATTTTAATAGTAGTATTCTGGAAACCAGTATTGATCCTTCAGGTCATTTCCTGCTAATGGTAGTTGTTGTTAATCAGTTTATAGTAATTATTGTCAACATCTATGGATACAACTCCGTTGCAGAAAACTGCACTTTCTTGAACATGCTAGATCAAAACCTTTCATCTGCATTAAGGAAAAATCCTACTGCCTTTCTGATTTTAGGAGGTGATTTTAACATAGTAATGAATAACATGCTAGATCGACACCCTCCAAGGAAAGCAGCTTCTCCAAACTCTAATCTTATAGCATTTATGGATAAATTCGATTTAGTTGACATCTGGAGAGAAATGTATCCAGATGTAATACAGTACACCTGGTGTAACAAAGACAGATCAAGGCAATCCAGAATCGATTACTGGTTGATCTCTAAAACATTGAAAAATAATAATATCTCTATTAATATTAGCAACAGTCCACTGACTGACCATAATGCCATATATATTTCAGTTAATTTATCACAAAATACTACAATTCATACTGCTAAAGCGTTACTTTGGAAATTAAATAATTCCCTTCTTAAATATGAAAAGGTGAAGCAACAGATTAATGAGTTAATCCGAGTTTACTGGAAAAGGGCTGAATCAGAGAAGGCTTATGGACGGAATTGGGAGCTTCTAAAATATGAATTAGGGAAATTCTTAAGGAAATTTGGAAGTGATATAGCAAAACAAAATAGATTAATAGAAGATGGAATTCTTTCACAGCTGTCTGCTTTATCTTTTAAGGATCCCTTGACACATACTCAAAACACTGAATACTCTGAACTACAGAATAAATTAGATGAGTTGTATAGAGCCAAAGCTAAGGGAGCCTATGTTAGATCCAGACGGAAATGGTTGGAAGAAGGAGAACAAAACTCAGCATATTTCTTCAGGTTGGAAAGATTCAGTGCTATGAATGATTCTATTGATCGTCTCCGAACAAACGGTGGAGTTCTTGATAATCATAAGGAAATCGCTGCTTTTTGCTCCAAATTTTATAATAACTTGTATACATCAAGATATTCTGATAATTCAGCCAAATTCTTTTTTGATTCTATTAATCAAAACAAAACTATTTCATTTGAAGATAAAGAAGCTTGTGATGGTGATATATCTCAATCAGAAATTTTACTGGCAATTAAGAATTTAAAAAATAATAAAAGTCCGGGCAGTGATGGTCTAACCGCTGAGCTATATAAGATGTTTGACGAAAACTTATCTCCTTTCTTACTCAAAGTATTTGAGGAAAGTTTTGAATTGGAAGCACTTCCACCAACCATGACACAAGGGATCATCACCCTGATACCCAAACCCAATAAAGATAAAGAATGTCTAGAAAACTGGAGGCCAATCACCCTCTTAAATAACGATTATAAAGTTTTAGCTTCAGTTTTAGCGAGAAGAATGAAAGATGTCCTTAACATTATTATTGATGAATCACAATCAGGTTTTATGGAGAAACGTCACATTACAAATAATATAAGATTAGTTTTAGATCTCCTAGATTACGAAGATCTCGTCACTAATGACAGTTTCCTGCTTTTCTTAGACTTCTACAAAGCCTTTGATTCACTCGAGCACAAGTTTATATTTCAAGCTCTTGCCAAATTTGGATTTGGAGATTATTTTTGTAGAGCCATCAGGACATTATACAGAAACAATAATAGTGCTATTAAATTAAAATTTGGAACCTCACCAAGATTCAGTTTGTCACGTGGAGTAAGACAAGGCTGTCCTATATCGCCATACTTATTCTTACTTGCCTCTCAATTTTTAGCGCTTCATATTTCCAGTAGTAATTTGCAAGGTATCACAATTGACGACAGACAAATTATTATTAGCCAGCTGGCTGACGACACTACTTTATTTCTGAATGATGCCTCCCAAGTCCCTTTAGCTTTGAGATTGATTGAGTCCTTTTCCAGAGCTTCGGGTCTCTGTCTAAATATCAACAAATGTGAATTAATGTCAATTAAACGCTGTGGAGTTCCCTCTATATGCAACATTCCTGTGAAAGATCAAGTTACATATTTAGGAATTGTAATTAATAAAGACCAAAAAACAAGATGTAAACTAAATTTTGACCCTTTAATAGTGAAAACCCAAAGGAAGTTCAACTCGTGGTTGCAGAGAGACTTATCGATAAGAGGAAGAATTCTGCTCTCTAAAGCCGAAGGATTGTCTCGATTGACTTATGCAGCTCTTTCCTTGGAGGTTGATAAAGGAACATTAAAAAAGGTTGATAGCATGTTAAACAAGTTTGTTTGGAAAAATAAAACTCATTATATTAGGAAATCAGTATTAATGAATCCAACAAAACAGGGGGGATTAGATTTTTTAGATTTTACTACCCTAAATATCACTTGTAAAATTAATTGGCTAAAGAATTAAAAAAAAAAAATCCTTCTTCACTCTGGAATATTGTCCCCAATTATATTTTCTCTAAAGTTGGTGGCCTGAATTTTCTCCTGCTTTGTAATTATAATGTTTCGAAGATCCCTGTCAAACTTTCTAATTTCCATAAGCAGATGCTCTTGGCCTGGTCCCTCATATACAAACACAACTTTTCTCCACACCGATATTATTTATGGAATAATAAGGATATTCTTTATAAGAATAAATCCCTTTTCTTTGACCGCTGGTTTGAAAACAACCTTCTGTTAGTAGGACAGCTTTTTAACTCACAAGGCAGACTTTATAACTATTCAGATTTCTTACAGAAATATAATATTCCTGTATCTGCTAATGAATATGCTGTTGTTTCCAATGCCATTCCTTCTGGTGTGTCTTTTCTTTTGCAAGGTACCACATTTCCATGGCCATGTACTTACTCTCTATCTTTAACTGACACAATGATTGGAAGTGTGTGCTTTTCTGTAGACCAACAAAGAAATAACTATAAAATCAGAGCTCTCTTCCAGAAAGAGATAACAACAATTCCTTATATAATACCATATTGGAATAATATTGTGGAGAATATACCTTGGGAGAAAGTATGGACTTTGCCTCATAAGTATCTGCTTACCAATAAAATAAAGGAAATAACATTTAAACTGATTCACAAATGTTACCCAACTAAAACCTTTCTTAGGAAATATAAGTCAGACATTGAAGTGAACTGCAGTTTTTGTCATTCATCTGAAGAAGACTTCATTCATTTGTTTTGGCAATGCACCTACACTGGAAAATTTTGGTCGGACTTTTTAGTGTTTATCCAATTTTATTTCGTAAGTGACTTTTCTTTCTGTTTTAAGGATGCTTTCTTTGGATTGTTTGACTATTCAAAAGAAAATACAGGAAAATATTATGTAATTAATTTATGTTTTCTGTTAGCTAAATTTCATATTCATAAACAAAAGTTTACTGGCTCTAAACCTCTATTTTCTTTGTTTAAAGTTGATTTAGATCAGTATGTGGAAACTATCCAAAATTCTACTAATTTGAAAGCTATGAAAACTGTGTCTCTGTATTCATCCTTTGTGTCTTTTTAAGATGTAATTGTATTGCCTTGTTTTTTTTTTGTTTTTTTTGCTGACCCTGGCAAGTGTGTGTATATTCTTAAATGTTTTTTTTTTTGTTTTTGTTTTGTATTTTTTTTTTTGTTTTTTGTTTTATGTATAATTGTAAATAAATAAAAAAAAAAAAAAAATAAAAAAAAACCCTAACTTTTTGTCCAGTGTAGGTGCAGCGAAACTTGATGGTGACGGGCCGTCCAGCAGGTTTGACTTGTCCAGTGAATAAAGTTGCGGCTGCGCGTGACGTCAGGTCGCAGTCCTCCTCCTCACACCGGTGTGGCCAGTATTACCTCACGGCGCACTGTTCTAACCGTATTATTATTCACGTTTAAACAAACTTCCTTTCCTTTCTCATCTTTTTTCTTTTCTTTTTTGGTAACCCAACACCATCAAAGCTGAAGTTCTTTTAAGAAAAGGTAAGATTAATCTAATCTGACTCACATTAGCCACCGGGCTGCTGCTGTAAAATGGCTCCGGTTGCTCGCATGTTCTTGCTGTCTACATTCGCTAGACCTATAACAGCTACATTCCGTTATCCCGGTGAACCGAGCGCCGTTACAGAGTTAAACCCGGAGGTTTAGCGCTGTATGTGAGGTGCTGTGTGTTTATATATTGATCGTGGGCTGTGTTGACTCGCTTTATGATCCTTTATGAGAAAATGGCGTCCGGTTATTAGATCAGCTGTTCTCTCGCACCACCCTGCCGGTAAACCGCCCGTTTGACCATAAAACAACGAATATTATACTGCCAAGTGACCCGCTATTAAACTTGATGCCTGGTTTTGTTTTCCACTTGTTTATAGAGTTGACTTGAATGTCCAGATCGTGGCCGTTTTCTTCTGTGCGATAATTAGCCTCAATGCTAAAGCACGAGAAGAGCTTTATGACAACAACTGAGTGTGTGATTTAATTATTACTGTCTATCATAATTATAAAATGTACGCTAATTTAAACTGTCCGTATGTAGTCTTTATTACCTGACTGTAAACCTTTTAATAAACGCAATTATAATGCCGCTTGAATGTGTTGTTTAATAAATCAAGGCTCTTTTGTGAAATCTGAGCTCATGGCAGAGGCCTTGTGCTTTGTTCAGATTTGATGGCAGTTCAATTCTTTACAATTATCCGCATTGTCTTTTTTTTTCAGTACGACTAAAGAACCATTTAATCTCTCCTGTACATTTCAGTTAAACTTAAATGCTTGTTATTTCCATTTATTTTATAAATGTATCTAAATAAAGTGCTTTTCTCCTCTTTTAGGCCGTGTTTCTACACCCCCACCCATTCACTCTCATTCTTTTTGAGGATCTTTCATTGTCAAGCCGCCAAAGTGGAGAGTGTGATTGCAGAGGGGGGTGCTTCTCGTTTCAGGTACACATTTCACTTATTTTATGGATCTATGCCTTTTCCGAAGATCATTAATTTACCTAAGGTATAGTTAATAAGATGCATATTGTTAGCTTTTAATTAAGCTTATGGCCAGAAAGAACTCGTATTTCATGTATAAATTCCTGGGATGCGGGGAGTGTAGATTAGAAAATGAGTTCCAGTAATTTAAATAAAACTCACAATATGAATTTTCAATGTTATAGTGCTTCTTCGGGCGGAGGAGGAGGTAGGGGTGCACCTCAGCACTATCCCAAGTCTGTCGGCAACAGGTAGGTTTGGAGAATTGAATAGACTTTTTTTTTTTTTTTTTTTTCCTCCTTATTTGGATATCACTTTTGGTCGTGTCTGAATCAAAATGAACTTGAAGTTTTGATCTATGTACGAGCTTGTTTATTGACCGCTCAGCTCATTTAAATGTATAGCTGCCCTCTACATTGTGTAATTAGGACTTGATTGTGTAAGTGGGGGAAAAAGATTTGTTGACTCTGAATAGCAACCAGCAAAAAAAAAAAAAATACTGTAGTATTTTCTTTGTCTGAAGAAAAATAAATAGGTGAAGTCACCATGAAATCAAAACTGACGGTTCTTTTTATGTAATGTTTGTTATAAATGTATTCACGCATTTTTTTTGTTTTGTTTTTTTTTCTAAGTCATATCCCCTCATAATGTGTAACCAAAATAACATCTGTTCTCTGAATTGTGCATCATTGTGTAACCTTTCCCTACCATCAACCTGTCACTCAAGAGATCGCAGTAATGGCAAACAACAACTAGCTAATCAATTCCTGAAAGGCAAAATCAAGTCCAGCCCACCTTTTTTTAGTTTGAGCCTTTTCACATGGATGTAGGTCAATGGGAAAGAAAAGATTATTTCAACTTGCGTTTCATGCTGTGTAAACATAGTCAGATGCTACTTATTCTCACATTAGTTTTAAATGTAGTCATTATTAGTAGCTTGTCCTGAATCTGAGGTGTTGTCCTCATGTGAGGAAATACCATTAAAGTGTTTTAAGTCATGTATGGGTGGTGGCAGAATCCTTTCTGATTGGTACAAAAAGATATTTCAATGCTTTTGTTTTATGATGGACAGTAGTAAGTCACTAAAGCCTTGACAAAACAAATGACTCTGCACTGTTGTTTTATAGCGAGTTCCTGGGGAAAACCCCAGGGCCTAGCGTTCAGAGATGGGTTCCTTCACGAAGCACTAGACGAGATGTCAACTCCTCCAACGAAAAAGAACGACACGATGCAATCTTCAGAAAAGTGAGAGGGTAAGAGCCTGAAATGAATCTCCTCGTTCACCACTGCAGTGATACAGTAGAGATTGTCCTAATTTACCTTTTGAGAGTAATATAATACACAGCGGAAAGCAGAATACACTCCCTTGTCCTGCTGTGAAAAGTGTGTAAAGACATTTCCTCCTGCATTTGAATGTTCTTGGTTGCAAATGTACTTGAAGTAGCTTTTTAAATACCAGAGGCAATGGGTGTCACTGAAGAACTAACCGTTTTGTTGTTTGTTTTTTGTAGCATACTTAATAAACTGACCCCTGAAAAGTTTGACAAGCTATGCCTTGAGCTCCTGAATGTGGGCGTAGATTCAAAGCTCGTCCTCAAAGGAATCATCTTGCTGGTGAGGGTTTTGTTCATTATATATGTAGGCTAGAGTCACAATACCAATACTGGTGAAATTTTATGATACTCAATGCCAACTTTAATACCAAAGCAGATGGCTTTTCTTACACGTGAAATTAGCACATCAACATTTGTGGATCTGTTCACCTGAATCCCTCCATAACTGTAATTTGCAAAAAACTTACCTTTTGTTTGGCAAATAAAAAAAATTTACAAACTGTTAAAGTGCCCCTATTATGCCTTTTCGAATATTACTTTTCATGCAGTGTCATGTAGCAGTATGTGAACATAAACTTTCTGCAAAGTTGTGAAGCCGAAAGTGCACGATAAATAAAGTTATTGTCTATCAAAAAAAGAGTCAGCTCGCAATCGCCTAAACAAGTCGTTAGGAATTCGAATCTTATTCTGTTACGGCTGTACGTCACGAAGTAACACATTTGCATAATGTCCGCCCACGGGCTGTCATTCACGCTGTACGCGGTAGACCAATCACAAAGGACTGCGCCATCTGACTAATCACAGCAGCGAGTGCTCACGGAGAGGAGGGGTTTAGAGAGACTGATTCTTTGAACTGCTTTGCACGAGTTGTTTAGGAATCATTTAGAAATGAGGTAAAATTAAAGCTATTTTTTGAGAAAACTAAAGTGTTGTTTGAGCTTGGATGCATGTAAACCTGTTTTAGGAGACTCGTAAAACAATATTAGCAACCTTAAAAATGGCATAATAGGGGCACTTTAAGCAATGTTCCTCTTAAGCTGCGCGCGTGCACAGTCGCATACTTCTTACGTTGTGGCCGCGCAGAAGAAATAATATGCTGCGCACAGGACAGACGGACGCAAAAATAATCTGGGAAAGCCATTTGATTGAATTCCAGTAATAATCTCAATGCTCAGGCGAACTGCTATAGAGTTAGAACTGGTCAATGCGATTAACAGGTTTCAGAGAAAGAGAGTGATGTGTGCCAAATCAGTCGCTGTAGAAATCGAATACTTCATGAAGAATTCAAATGTTTGTTTTTGAAAATATGTATTGGGGAAAAAAGTATGTATGTGTATAAATTATTTTTTTATTTTAGGCTATGTTATAAGCCTGGATAATAAATTGACCTCAAAGGGAATTCATGAGCAATAACTGCTTTATTATTTTCATATTAGCTATATATTATATTATTATGGAGAATAGAATTGTTCTGTTTTGTTTTGTTTTTTTTACAATGATTACTAATAGAATTTCTTGGTTGGTAACCGCAATATAAAAAAAAATGTTTTCTCAGGAAACCTAAAATGCGCATCATTCAGTTGCATTAAATATAAATAACACATTAAAATTAAGTTACACGCTTTTGTGTGTCCGCTGTACTGGTCCGATAAATTCATGTATTTATTTTTTTTAAACTTGCCTTTGAGAAATGCTTTTGTTGTAATTATCTTGACCCAACTACTTGTTCACTTCAACTAGATTGTAGACAAAGCCCTTGAAGAGCCAAAGTATAGCTCGCTATATGCTCAGCTATGTCTGCGTCTGGCAGAGGATGCTCCAAACTTTGACGGCCCATCACCAGAGATCCACTCATCACAAAAGCAGAGCACTGTAAGAAATTCCTCCTTTATTAATTTGCAAGAAGCTTCACCGCACAGAGTACTGTCTTGGTATATTTATTCCACTGTTTTGTCATGCTCCTACAGACATTCAGGAGACTTCTGATATCCAAACTTCAAGATGAATTTGAAAACCGCACCAGAAATGTTGACAGTAAGTAGATTGTGGAATTGCTAACTTTACTACAGTATCTATACTGAATTGCTAGATATTTACTTGGTTTTTTTTTTTGATTTTTTTTCTACCAGTCTATGATAAAAATGACAGCCCTCTCACCTCTGAGGAGGAAGAGCAGCGTGCCATCGCCAAGATCAAAATGCTGGGCAACATCAAATTCATTGGAGAACTTGGCAAACTCGATCTCATTCACGAGTCTATCCTTCATAAATGCATCAAAACAGTGAGTTATTCATAAATCCTCATTGAAATATTCATGTCGGCTACTTGATCTCCAACCTAACGTTGTTGCATTTGAACTCTCCTAATTGAAGCTTCTGGAAAAGAAGAAGAGAGTCCAACTTAAGGATATGGGGGAGGATTTGGAGTGCCTCTGTCAGATAATGAGAACTGTGGGGCCAAGACTAGATCATGAGAAAGCCAAGGTAAGCTGCTTTAAGACTAGCAGGACTTTGGGTGCATTAAGACGGAGTATTTCCTAACACCCTTTTGTCTTGCAGTCTTTAATGAATCAGTACTTCGGCCGTATGCGATCCTTAATGAACAACAAGGACTTGCCTGCTAGGATTCGTTTCCTGCTTCAGGATACCGTGGAGTTGCGAGAGAACAACTGGGTGCCTCGGAAAGCTTTTATTGATAATGGACCTAAGACTATCAACCAGATCCGTCAGGATGCAGTAAAGGTGAGACCCT
>JAFVLL020030541.1:0-22893 GCA_021397915.2 Tor tambroides | reverse complement strand
TGTGACTGTACTCAATTTTGGGATACAATAAATGTTTGATATGGAATGTGTTATTGAAACGTGTCATGATTATAGACATAAAGTTCGATGTTTGAGCTCCACTGTATAAACACACGTGCAGTGTTTCAGATCTTTCCCTGTCCTAGTGTTTTTAGGACTGACAAAACAAGTTGCAGTATTTCTCCAAACTGTGTAATACGGAGTGTCTTTTCAGGGTGTTTTCGATGGACTTTAGAGCCATAAAGGGAGTGAATGATTAATTTCGCTGCAGAAATGTGACAGGTTGACCACGGTGAACAACGAAGCAGTTTCTCACAGCGACCGGATCAAATATAGATATAAATATACAGTAACTAATATCTCTTTAGTACCTTTAAGTTGAGTGTTTTAGTAGCTGATGCTGAAACGGCGGTGAGGGGGAGTAAACGCGAGCAGACCCGCGTCATCTGTCCATCTTTTCTGTCTAATGCTTCACTTCTAGCTTGTATTCATCAGAACAGCGCATGGTAGCCAGCGATGGAGGAAAGTAAGGTAAGCGAAACTCTCTTAATGATAAAACATCAAATAAGGATCGATTTCATCCGATTCTTCTTTCTCTCTCTGACAGACTGATCATGTAACTCCGCCCACAACTCCAAACAAAGCCACGCCCTCTCCGCCAAAGTCCGATGAACGGCTGAGTGAGTGCAACCGTTATTTTTGAATGTTCAAAACGTCCTTTTTTTTTTTTTAATGTTTAAAACGTTTTTCTTGGTAATGTTAACGCTAATATTAACATTAAGGGAAATTATCTGTTTTATAATTTTGCAAACATTTTATGTATGTTCTCAAAACCATGTTGGATGAACGTCCAACTAAAATGTTCCATAAACGATGTATAAATCATGTTTTTGTGCACGATGATGTCAGCATGTTTACTAATATGCACACTGTGATTGGCTGATAGTCTCAGTCAGAGATTTATTCATAGAAATATTGTAGAGCTCGAAATTACCTTGCTATATTCAAATAAAGGTTTAAAAGGTTTAAAACTGGACGCAAGAACAGCTGTAATTTCTTCCCCAACTGAAAAAAAGGATATAATCAAAGGAAAATTTGGAGTAGGGATAATCTCCAAAACCAAAGGTGATATCATTTTAAAAAGCTCATTATCGTCAAATGTTTTGTGAATACGGGGCCTGATAACTTTGAATATACAGTATGTTCTATTAAAGTTACAGGAAGCACGTTGAGAGAACATTGCCTGAGAACGTTCCCTGTTAGCTGGCCGCTACTGTAGTTATTGTTTGTTGATGCCGGTGTTTATGTGTTTCTGGTTTATTGTGAGAGTCTTTCTGTCTGTTTTTGTCCTTCAGTGGGTTTGAGCAGCCCAGAGTTACTAAAAGAATTGAAACAACCGCATGCGCTCAAACACGTCCCTGCGCACACGGGACTGACCAAGGTGTTCTGTGGACAAGGACGACAGGTGAGACGCACTGTAGCAAATCTACACCACTGTAAAAAATCATTTAAAATACATATTTTGTTTAGCAAGTGTCCATGATTATTATTTTAAAAATAATATTTTTTAAAAATTGTGTTTCAGAATCAGGAGGCTGAGAGTCCGTCAAAAAACCTGCACTGAAACGCCAGCAATCACAGTGACTGTTCAGCGGTGATTACAGTTGATTGGCTGTTTGAGCTGTCTGTCAGTGATAAGCCCCACCCCCTGTGGTGGATTCAGTCTCTGTGAGCTCTGTTTGTGTGCGAGTATGAAAGCAGTCTTTCAATCTGTAGCAAGTCTGATGTTTCAACAGAGTGTGTCATCAAATATGAAATAAAATTCAAAGCTGGTGTGTGTGTGTGTGTGTGTGTGTGTGTGTGTGTGTGTGTCTGTCAGAATTGAAGAACTGGCTTCTTTCAGTTTATTAAGTGGCCAGTTGGAATTTGAATTGGAATTACTGGAAAAGTAATTTACTGAATTGCATTTCAGAGGAATTCAACACAGTAACACAGCTGCTGTATGTATGTCAAAACCAATAAACTACATCATAAATTTGGACTAATTTTGTCAATTTATTCTCAGATTAGACTCAATTCTTTTAGTTCAACACTGTCAAAACAATTAACAGCCGTCAAACAGATTTTAATTTGGATAGATAACTTTATAACATGGATCGGTTGAATATAATATGAAATATATTTAGTATGTAGCAAGTAAATTTGTGTGTGTGTGTGTGTAATGAAATATACATTTAGTAAGTTAGCTTTCTAGTAAATATTCTGGTAAAAGGAGTGTTAGCTCCATATGGTCCATAAACAAATTTTATTTATTAAATATAATGGCATAAATATAAATTAAATTGTAATTTCTATAGGGGACATTTCAAAGACTGACATTTAATATCATGTAATGTTTTTAATGTTTGTCTTATTTTATCACTGAAATACTAAACTAGATTATAATAATGTTGAATTATTTTTTGCTTTCCATTTTTATTTAATTATATTTTAAGCCATTTTGTCTGCCATTTTTATTATTTTTATGCAGTTTTTTTTATTAATTGTTATTATTATTTGTAAGGTCTGTTGTATGTTGTAACCTGCTGTCGGTGAGTCTAGTCTGTTCATGCCATGCCAAGCCTGTTTCATGCCAAGCCTGTTTCATGTCAAGCCTGTTCATGTCAAGTCAAGTCTGGTTCAAGTCAAGTCTTCGTCTGTTTGGATTATGTTTGGATTTTGAATATCACCATTGTAAATAAACTGCACTTGGGTTCATCGCTACACTCGCCTTCAGTTGGAATCTTTACAGAATACACGACCCTCAAAATGAACCCAGCAGTTCCACGTCTCCTCTGCCTGCGTCAGGGGGGCCAGGTGAACTTTTTTTTGTGAACTTTGTCACTTGGTGGATTTTAATGATGTGACCCTTTTCAGACCCTTTTAAGACATTTTTCGTTCCGGTGTTGATGAACCCCTCCGTTCAAGTCTGCCAGGGGGAACTATTTGTTGGTCACTGGAACGATACATTGACTTTGTTCTGTTGTTGGCTGGGTCACCTCTCACTGTGGGGATTGCGGATGAGGAACGCCACTACTGTGTCTGCTACACCAAGACCTGCTAACGTCATGTCTGCCACGCCAAGGCCTGCTAACGTCACGCCTGCTACGCCAAAGCCTGCTAACGTCACGCCTGCTAATCCAGAGCCTGCTAACGTCACGACTGCTACACCAAGGCCTGCTAACGTCACATCGGCTACTCCAGGACCTGCTCACATGCCAGTTAAGTTAAAGTTTACTCCTGTCATGTCTACCAAGTCACAGTCTGCTCACATCATGTCTGCTAATCCAGAGTCTGCTAACATCATGTCTGCTACCCCAGGGCCTGCTCACATCATGCTGGCGACTCAAGAGATTCTTCATAACATGGCTGCCATTCAAGAGCTCCGTCGCAAGATGGCCGCCACTCAAGAGTCTCTTGGGAAAATGGCCGCAGTTCTAGAGTCTGCTCACGTCACGCCGGCCAAGCCAGAGTCTGCTCGCGTCACGCCGGCCAAGCCAGAGTCTGCTCGCGTCACGCCGGCCAAGCCAGAGTCTGCTCGCGTCACGCCGGCCAAGCCAGAGTCTGCTCGCGTCACGCCTGTCCAAGTCTGTTCCTGAGGCCTCTCCTGTCCACGAGTCTGCTCCTGAGGCCTCTCATGTCCATGAATCTGCTCCAGTGCCTCCAGAGGTGGCGGCTTCCGCTGCAGAACCTCCCAAGGTGGTGGCGCCCACTTTTGTACTCCCTGTCTGTCCTGACACGGCCACGGAGGCCGTTCATGAACTCACGGTCTGTCCTGTCATGGCCATGGAGGCCAATGACTTGACAATGACACCAAACACCAATGACTTGTACATATGGGTACAGTCATTTTAGACACTTCCAAAACTGTTGCAACAGAGATGGAAATACAATTTTTAAATACATGAATTATGTTCCCATCGTTGTTGCCACAGATTTGGAAGTGCATTTTTGTGTTCTAAAGAAGGGGGTGTCCCAATACTTTTGTCTGTATAGTGTATGTACAAGTCATTGGTGTTTGGTGATGAGTTTTTGGCTCAAGGTCTGCATTTACAGTCACACCAGAGCCAGTGTTCAACTGGGATTAGGATTTGGTTTTATGCAGACCAGTCAAGTTCTTCCACACTGACTCAATCAATCATTTTCTTTTTGAACCTTGTCTTATACACAGAGGCATTGTCATGTTAGAATAGAAAAGGGTCCTGTCCAAACTGTTGCTATAATATTAGAAGCACACAATTTCCTACAATATCATTATATGCTTTAACATTAAGATTTGTACTCATAGAAATTACTAAAGTAGTCAAACCTGTTCATTAGAAGGGGGCGACCCAATACTTTTGGCAGTATAGTGTATATATATATATATTACTCACACACACACAGAGAGAGAGTTCTGGCATGAATCTATAAAGCTGCTTTGCAACGATTTGTATCGTGAGAAGCGCTATACAAATAAACTTGAATTGAATTAAAACTCTAGATGGCACATTCTAATAGGTCTAACTCAATCTGACCTAATGACATCCTTATCACATGGCACAGCTGATTGGTTCTCTCCTGTATCAGTAGCCAATGAGCTCACTGCTCATCATTCAAATATATGAATAGTGTTTGCAGCATGCTTCAGAAACCCTCCACCTTCCCCAGCTTCACCTGCATAGATTTGCTACGAGGTGAGTATGCTATATGGGGGTTATTTCATGTATGTGCAGCAGCAGTATTTCTTACATGCTCACAGCAGCGTGTTGTGGATGTATTGGCAGTAGCCAGTCTCGGTACTTGCTCTGCTCCAGCAGCAGCGTAGCAGATCTATTCCGTCAAGACCAATTTAAGTTTATTTATAGTTTATTTATTTTCCGCCAACAGTAATTTTAGTTTATTTATAGTTATTATTAACAATAATAACCCTGGTTTCTGGAAATACTCCATGTTGTGTGTGCAAGAACATGTTTATGAGTAATTCATATTGAGAAATAGAATGTATTACTGTAATCACTGTAAGTGTAGTAGTTTTACGTTTTTTTTTTGAGTGAATGTTCTATTTTTAGTTTTACTGAAATTCAAATGGCATCCTGTTTGCTGACTCAAATCAGATTCAGGTATTTCCGTGTCATTGAGAGTTCAGCCCTGATTGAGCGACATGTACAGCGGTTCAAAGGTCACGCTGCTCTGAGTTTGTCTCTGATCAATAGCAGCATTAGCCAGCGGGTCGGAGGACGAGAGCAGACGTTTCAGCGCTGAGAATGCCATCTCGCCTGCGTCAGTGTGTGCTGAGCGCACTTCTGTTGAGTCTGCTGCTGTTTCTCAGCTCTCTGTGGCTGCGTGAGTAAATCTGACCTTTCACACCAACACACACACACACACCGAATAACTGTGTCTCCTTGTTTTGTCCAGCTCAAGAAATCGTTCAGAGTTGTGAGCAGTCATGGCGGCCTTGTCTAAGCGTGTATACGCCAACCAGACAGGTGAGAATCAGGGGCCAGTTGTACAAAAGTAGTCTGATCGGATTTTGGCCGTCGGATTGGATTAAATCCTGAAAATGGGTTGTTTAAAAGAATAAAAAAAGGATTCTGAATTCGGATTAGATCACAAAATCCAATCTTGGTTTTGATCTGGATTAAATCCTCAATTTGTGTTGTTCAAAACATTTAGTTCCAAAAAAACTGATTATTCTGATCCCAGCAGAAGGGTGGATTTCAGGAAAAAAATTGAATAAAACTTTAAAACTGGTCCAAAAAATACAATATATGTAACGTAATATATCCTCAAATCCCCAAACAGCTGTCAATATCAAACAAAAATATTATATTTAAAGTTTTGTCTTTTCAATCACTGATTGTAAATGACATTGGCACATTCATCAGAGATGGACCAGTCAGAAGTAGTTATTTGTGTACATGCAATACAAAAATAGAATGCAAAACATTGGCATTTTTTCCCCATCTCTCTTTTTTTTCATCATCATGTCCCTTTAGGGGCTCCGTAGAGCACTAGTAATCCAGATTTGGAAATCTGAAAAAGTGTGTATCTAGATCATTGTGATCCAATCCAATTTTGCTTTGAAAAACCAGCACAAAAGTAAGATGGGTTACCTGATCCTGGATAGCAAAACATGGGATTTCCAAATCCAGATCATTCTGATCCAGATTAAACTTTTTGAACAACTGGCCCCTGGAGACTCGAGGACACAAATGCTGCACTTTAACCCTTCACACTCTGACTCTGACTGTAATGATCAGGTGGCTCCTGCTGCCGTTCCTGAGGAGCTGGGAGGAAATGACATCATCGGAGAGTGCGCCGGACAGCAGTTCCAGGTGTCCCGCCTGCTGCTGCACCTAAGCTCCGCCCTCGGCCCCGCCTCCGACGTGCTGCTGGATCCCTATCTGCTCTGCTGGGAGGAGCTCATCAAGTATGACATCAGTACAGCAGGAATTATATTAAGGATGCATCCATCTAAACCTTTTTTTGGATCACCAAATAGGCTCAAAAAATTGTTATAAAAAGATGCACTTTTAATGCACTATATTCCACAAAAATGCTGCTGCTTTAAAGCACATCTAAGCCTTCTGCATTGGAGCCTTTCATTCTGTTTTTCACAACTGAAGATCATTTATGTTTAGTCTATTTATATATGCGTTCTGTCATTTGTGATGTGTCTAAAAAACGGCATACATTCTAAAGAAATGCTATTTATAGTGTGTATATATTTATATAGCAATAACTATCATGATCAATTTTAAGAATGTTAACACACATGTAACACAAAGAGTAATTTGTAGATTTTTAAATTCAAATTTACCAAATGTAGCAGTAAGATGTCTACACTCGCATTCACATCCAAAGTTTTAAATGAATTAAATTATATATTTTGGATAAATTAATATTGGATTGCACTGGATAAATTTTGGACAAATTAATATTTTGGATTAGTTTTTGTTTTTATATTTTCTGTTTCCCTTTTAAATTTTTGTTCAATTTTACTTAATTTTGCTGTTTTTGTCACTTTGAATATTTTTATTCATTTTTATTTCAGTGTCTTAGTTAAGTTAAACTAAATGCAAATTAGAAATATTTCCTTGGCAACAAGCTAAAGTAAAATAAAGTTTTTTTATATATATATAGTTTTTATTTGTTGTTATTTTTCCCAAGTAACAAACTTTTTTAAATTATTTTTTTATTATTTTTATTTTTTATTTTTTTTTATGATTTGTGGTTTTTACTAACTATAATAAATCTTGGCTATTGGCTAATCTCTCTCCATTTTGTGCCGTTTTCTCTTTAATTATAATGAAGCATTGTGTTGTAATGGTTAACGAGGTGTAGATATTCTAAGCTGATCAAGAAAAAAAACAGTTTAACTGTTGTCAGATTGGTATCGGCAGATAATCGGTTGCAGTATTGGCAGCGAAATCAGGATTCATCAGTCTACCACAGTGATTGTGTTCTGTGCTGCAGGTTCATGGAGGCTCTGGGTCCTCTGGTGGGCTTTTTCACTCATAAAGTTGAGGAGAAGATCACACTCATACGACAGCTTTCGCTGGAAGAATCCGCCAGACAGAACGCAACAGCAGATGAGCACGTAGGCCCGCCCCCTCCGCATGCCTACCGCTCCATGCGCTCCATGCTGGAGGCGGAGCTTCAGAGGGGCGTGGTCTCCTTCGACACACAAATGCCCTCTGGCAGTCGGACTTTGCTCCGCCTCCACCGCTCGTTGCTATGGCTACAGCTGCTGCTGGAGAAGCTGGGGACAGAGCGCGAGGAGCGGAGCCTGGGCGAGCTTTGCCGTGATGCATACCTGGAGGTTTTAGCGCCGCATCACCCCTGGCTTGTGCAGCGCGCGGCAGAGCTGGTGTTTCGCACGATGCCCGACCGCAGCGCGTTCCTGCAGCTGGTGTGCGTGCGCACGCAGGAGGAGGCGGAGCCTGTCATGCGCGTCGTCGTTGAGGCAATCCGAGAAATTCACAGACGGACTCAGAAAGAGCTGGAGATCAGAAACATGTTGGACCTGCCTTAACACACACATACAAACACTCCCACACAACATGAGAAAGCTTCTGAGGTTGTTTTAAAAATGTGTGTGTGTGTATATATATATATATATATATATATATATATACAACCTGAATTCCGGAAATGTGGGGACGTTTTTTTAAATTTGAATAAAATGAAAAGTAAAAGACTTTCAAATCACATGAGCCAACATTTTATTCACAATAGAACATAGATAACAACAAATGTTTAAACAGAGAAATTTTACACTTTTATCCATTAAATGAGCTCGTTTCAAATTTGATGCCTGCTGCAGGTCTCAAAAAAGTTGGCACGGGGGTAACAACGGGCTAAAAAAGCAAGAAATTTTGAAAAGATTCTGCTGGGAGAACATCTAGCAATTAGTTAAGATAATTGACATCAGGTCTGTAACATAAAAGGGATGTCTTGGAGAGGCAGAGTCTCTCAGAAGTAAAGATGGGCAGAGGCTCTCCAATCTGTGAAAGAGTGCATAAAAAGATTGTGGAATACTTTAAAAACAACATTCCTCAACGTCAAATTGCAAAGGCTTTGCAAATCTCATCATCTACAGTGCATAACATCATCAAAAGATTCAGAGAATCTAGAGAAATCTCTGTGTGTAAGAGACAAGGCCGAAGACCTTTGTTGGATGCCCGTGGTCTTCAGGCCCTCAGACGACACTGCATCACTCATCGGCATGATTCTGTCATTGACATTACTAAATGGGCCCAGGAATACTTCCAGAAACCACTGTCGGTAAACACAATCCGCCGTGCCATCTGCAGATGCCAACTAAAGCTCTATCATGCAAAAAGGAAGCCATATGTGAACATGGTCCAGAAGTGCTGTCGTGTCCTGTGGGCCAAGGCTCATTTAAAATGGACTGTTTCAAAGTGGAAAAGTGTTCTATGGTCAAACGAGTCCAAATTTGTGCATATGGTATGGGCGGCTTGTTTGTTTTGGAAGGCACTATGAATGCTGAAAGGTATATAAAGGTTTTAGAGCAACATATGCTCCCCTCCAGATGACGTGTATCTCAGCAGGACAATGCAAAACCACACACTGCAGCTATTACAACAGCATGGCTTCGTAGTAGAAGAGTCCGGGTGCTGAATTGACCTGCCTGCAGTCCAGATCATTCACCTATAGAGAACATTTGGCGCATCATTAAACGAAACATATGTCAAAGATGACCATAAACTCTTCAGCAGCTGGAAACCTGTATCAGGCAAGAATGGGACCAAATTCCAGCACCAAAACTCCAGAAACTCATAACCTCGATGCCCAGACGTCTTCAAACTGTTTTGAAAAGAAGAGGAGATGCTACACCATGGTAAACATGCCCCTGTCCCAACTATTTTGAGACCTGTAGCAGGCATCAAATTTGATATGAGCTCATTTTGTGCATAAAATTGTAAAATTTCTCAGTTTAAACATTTATGTTATCTATGTTCTATTGCGAATAAAATATTGGCTCATGTGATTTGAAAGTCTTTTAGTTTTCATTTTATTCTAATATAAAAAATGTCCTAACATTTCCGGAATTCGGTTTGCGTGTGTGTGTGTGTGTGTGTGTGTGTATATATATATTTATATATATATATATATACAGTATCTCACAGCAGTGAGTACACCCCTCACATTTTTGTAAATATTTTATTATATCTTTTCATGTGACAACACTGAAGAAATGACACTTTGCTACAATGTAAAGTAGTGAGTGTACAGCTTGTATAACAGTGTAAATTTGCTGTCTTCAGTGTTGTCACATGAAAAGATATAATAAAATATTTACAAAAATGTTAGGGGTGTACTCACTGCTGTCAGATACTGTATATATTTATATATAAATATTCTAATGTAAGAGCGGCTATTTGTAACTTGAATGTGTGAGACTTCCATTGTCCTGACATGTTATCCTACCCGCCAGATTTTCCTTCCAGGGTTTACTGGGCATGCGCACATCAATATTGCTTCATTTTTCTCATGCTGAACAATGATAATTACTGTATTTGCATTACTGTAAGAGGTAGGTTTGGGGTAGGTGTAGACATTATTAAAACAATCTATTATGTATAAAAATTAATTTATGGTTGGTTTCAGGCCGTAGCTGTATCCTTTCAAGCCACAACCCTGAACAACACATAATTAGGCCTGCTGCATTACTTTAAGGGAAGGTGTAGATGTTAATAAACCATAATTTGACAGGTAGCATTTTTCGTTGTCAAACTGTACTACCTACATTTTTAATGGGAGGTAGCAAAATCTGACAGGGTAGCACAAATCCAGTCTCAGTCATTTTACCTGTACAAAACAGCTCGTTATGGTGCTTGATATTGCAAACTGGCATTTTGTTGTTATATTAATTTATTATCATATTCGTGAAATTGCTGGTTTGCAGTGCAAAAAGTTTTACAGTTTATAGCACTGTTATTCTCCTTATAGTGGCTAACGGACCCGGAAGTCTCGCACATTCACAGAAAATCGCTTACTTTCCATGTTGCAAAATAAGGTGGGTATGTATACTAATATATAAAATTTGGCTTGTTTATATGTGTGATTCTGTTATGTTGTTACATTTTTATTAGAGCTGGGCAATGATTAATCATGATTAATTGCATTCAAAATAAAAGTTTTTATTTATATAATACAGTGTATATTTATGTATATGGGTGTTTCTGCAACTACGGGCACTTTTGACTCTCCAAAATTTACAAAAATCAACCCCTGTGAATTTTAATTTTAACCATCAGAGTCTGTAATACTTATATAAAGGTCAACAAAATTGAGTCATTAAGATTTTAGTCTGGAACATGCTTATTTTTTTATGTTGTTCAACTCTTCTTCTTACAAAATGTCCTTACCGCAATGTTACAATAATGTTAATTATATACATTTTTATTTTTTTAATTTCTGTAAAAATGTAATATTCCAATAGCTTTCAAATTTTGTGCAGTTTTGTAAATACTGATATTAAAAATATGTGAGAAAAAAAATAAATAAAGCAGAGCTGCGGTAATGACATCTTGTGTCGGTAAGGACACAATGTTGAAGTGCCATGAAATCAAAAACAGGCTGCTGTACAGAACAACAGTAAAATAAACAGAAAACAGAAGGTATTGCATGTGTAAAAGACAGTAGTAGTTTTGCAGTAAAGAACTCAAACTCTTTTTCATGTTTAAAAAATATTATCTCCTAAAGTTGATGTATTTCTTGCAACAAACTGATTTGAGGCATGCATTACTTTGTGTTTTGTCCTCTGGTTTCTTTTATTTATCCTCCACTGCCTTCTTTTCAGATTTTTCCCTCTTTTTGTCAGCTGGGAGACACTCTTTATCTGCCCATTTTCCTTTCTCTTTTTGTAAAGTTTTTTTATCCTTCTGCAGATACTCTGCATACCTCTCTGAGTCTTTTCTCATTTCCTCTCTGCATTTCTTAGATCTTATTGTTAATGAATTTCATCTCATCTAGGGTTACAAAATGTCATGTTTAAATATAATTTACAATAGACTGAATACTTGTAATTTAATATACAGTAAACCTTGAACTTGTCTTTACCGCAACACAAGGTCTTTACAGCAACACTTAAATTTGCTCCGGAAAAGACATGTTGCGGAAATGACATTTTTGTTAATGTTGCAGCTAATTGGCAGCTAGCAAGGTCTACTACATTAGTTTTGAGTCTTAGTATTTTAATATACATGAATTAAAGCGTAATATACATTCATTTTTAAAATGTAGTTCAAAGTACAGAATTACTAAGCTGTATGGTAAGGACACACAATAAATACTGACACAGAAAATATCATATTTACCTTATATTTTTGGGATCTTGTGAGTGAGGTAGTGAGGTGGCCCAATCCGTCAGCAAGGTGCTCACTTGCTAATTTCTGTTTCCATAGAAACTAGACTTGTTTGTCTTTGATAAAATGTCATAATAAAAGCCTTTTTTCATTGTTGCGGTAAGGACTCAAAAGTGTGGGACAGGCACATTTAGTTGAAAAAAAATCATAAAAATCAGTAAATAATACAAAAACAATTAAGATGCTGTAAATTAATGTGTATTAAACAATTCCATTTAAAATAATGTCAAATTGTAATTCAATTAGCTTACGTATCTCAACATTGTGACCAGAGTTATGGGACATGAACAAAAATGGTGTTTGGACCTATAAATGCTTCATAATTTTATATTAAATCACATTAATCATTAATCATATTTTTAAAGCATCATATAACAAATTTTAACATAAATCTAAAATTTCACTGCTGGGACTTAAAAGTGCCTGTAGTAGGGCTGTCGCGGTGAAGGAATTTCCCTTGCGGTAATTTCGAGTGGCTCAATAGCGCGGTATGCGGTATTACCGCCATTATATATATATATATATCAAGTTTCAAATCTTTATTGTCATTGTAACATGTACAACGAAATTAAAGTGCCATCCGATCAGTTCACCACTCATAATCTGTGTGTGTATGTGTTACGATGTAAGGAATTCAGAAACCGAAACTAACTCGCGTTGAAACAGGAAGTAAACAGAAGAGAATGACACAATAACGGTCCACATAACAGAACACAAACCTGAAAATAAAATTGTTAGGCTATATATATATATATATATATATATATATATATATATATCATATACAGTTAGTGGTTAGTGCTGATCCTCGAATCTGACTGGACAAGAGACTTTCTGTTGATATTTCACCTGCGTGTTCTAGACGGGTTGTCAGTTAGTGCAGTTTCATTGTTTCGCCACAAGGTGGCGGTAAGGGACTGTCTTTGAGTGAGTTTTTAAACCGTTCATTCAACTACACGTTCAAAAACACTGATTCATTCAAAGAGAGATGTAATGAAACAGGCTGTTGAAATCATTTTAACTTTGAGCGCCACTTTTAAAGGCTCAGCTGACCAGCAGAGCGTCGATGCTAAGACAGAGATTTCGCTTTCCTTGGACATGACAACCTGTTTTCTCAAATATACATGACTCACTCAGCCTGAAGGACAGACGCAGGTAATCGCACGCAATCAGTCGATCTCTTTCTCATTCCCTTTCTGTTTAGGCTTAAGTGCAAATTTACTTAGCCTCTGTACAAATCAGCATGGTACACATTATGTTATCATTACTAACCTATTTAATATTCAGTACACATGCACAAAGTGTAAAACGAGAAGGGCATAACCTTACGAAAAAAGAAAACACACAAATATCGCGGTTGCTGCGGTTGTTGCATTCCTCTGCGGTTATGCTCGTCAATAGCGCGGTATTGCGATATTGCGGTTATCGCGACAGCCCTAGCCTGTAGTTGCAGAAACACCCATATATATATATATATATATATATATATATACACACACACACACACACACACACACACACACACACACTGTAAACCCAAACAGTACTACTAACTTATAAAGATTAAGAACACTGCACTTAAAGTCTGTTAAAACGTTGATGCAACTTAAAACAATTACATTTTCTGAACGAGGAATTAAGTTTTATTTTTGTGTGGCTCAACATTTTTGAGTAAACCCTTCTACTTAAATTAAACACAGAATATGGAAAACACATTTTTAAACCTCAAAGAGACACTTTTAAACTACATAACCAGTGGGAGTCACATGCATTATGTAATCAGATTTTTTAATAGATAAGTGATGCAATACTTGTAGAATTTACACTGCAATAAAAAATGTTTAATACAAGTTTGAAAAATATTTACATGTATATATTAATATTCATATAATTTATATTTAACTTTAATACATAAACAACATATATTTTTCTTAAATATATACATGCATGCGTGTGCATTTATATATACATCATAAATATACACAGCACACACACATATATAAAGAAAAACGTTTAATTTGGATGCAATTAATTGTTGCCCAGCACTAATTTTTATGTTCTTATGGGAAAATAATGAGTGATTTTGAGCCTTTCACTGGTTGCTAGGCTCTTCCAAGTGCCTTTCATCGCGTTGCTATGCGGTTGCTAGGCGTTTTCTTCCTGTCTGGTGTGAAAAGAGTCTCATTAATCTTCTGGTCCAGCAGGTGAAATGCTCTTGTCTCTCATTTGTACACTAGATGTCGCTGTGTTCCTAGTTTTATTAAATTATTTATGAGCAGTTTAGCAGGGAAATCTCAAATCTCATTAATACATTTTTACACATTGACCAATAAATGTATACAAACGCTCACAATCTAAGGAACAAAGACATTTCTGTACAAAATCTTCAGTGTTTGTTGCTCAAACAGTGTTAGATATTAAAATACTCAAATGAAACAATGTTACAGCTTGCTCTTTCAAAGCTCAGAGGCTCTCAGTTAATGTATCAACTTTGTCTCAGATGTTTCTCCTAAAATGCCCTGTAGGATCAATGCAAAATAGACACATTTATGTCATTATTTGTCATGCAGTAAAAATGGATGTTTAAAGCAGCTCAGATCATTTAATCTTTGGAGGAATCTGATGATGAAATGCTTTAATATCTTGTCCAATCTGAGCACAGTTTGAGCCGCTGTTCAGATCTCTTCTGGAACTGGACTGTTTCTCTTATTGGGGTGTTTTTCTCAAGGGACAATCTGAAAAGCAGGAGCAAAAGTCTCCACTTAATCTCAGTGGGTCATGACCAATAAATGTGCCACAGGTCTGATCTGAAACCATGATGAATGCAAACAAGAACACGCAACTAGCCGTGTAATGGTGCATAGTTAAGATAGTAAAACAAACAGACTTATCAGGAAACACTTCCCGTATCTTTTGTGGCTGATGCCAAAGGTTGTGTTTCCAAACAAACCCTCCACTAGTTCATGTGGTAGACTAAATTCAAGTGATGTTTAAAAAACCAGACACATTTGGTATAGTGTTGAACGCCACTTGATGACCAATGTGAAATCAACCAGTCGAGAACCACCAATCCCAGAAAAACAACTGAGGTTTTAGAGAGTTTTGTGATTTTCTTTCCTATAGGATCAGATCTGGAATCACAGCTGCCAGAGCTTGTGCCAAAGTCTCATTACATAAGATGATAAAGCTCTCGGTATGTACACCATTCATATACTTTTGTCTTTGTAAAAAAAAAAAAAAAGCATTCATGTTCTTCATAGCTTGTCATAATTATGGCTTCAAATTGCAATGCATAAAATATATGCATGTATAATATTTGTGTTAATCTGTCAATTACATTGCAAGTGCATAACATGCATTCAGTTTGAAATAAGACCTTTTAGGCAAAAAATGTTTGTTAAACACAAAATGTTTTTATTTCCTGTTTCCATTTTTCATTTATAATGATAATCATTTGTTTTTCGAATATAAGTTTCACAATTTTCATGTCAGGCAATATATAACAGTATATTCAGGATATTTAATAAGATACATCTAGTTTCTGAGCAGTGTTTTTACAGAGAGTGAAGAAAGAATAAGACACCGTCTCACAATGAAGGACAGATGAGAAACCGGGATGAGTCTGTGAGCTATATAAGTCATCCGGCGAGAACTCAAAGTGACGAGCGTGTCGCGTTATTGGTTTGGAGAGAAACACAGACGGGGGCAAAGAGCTCAACGGTGCCGTCAGTGTGTGTGTGTGTGTGTGTGTGTGTGTGGAAAGCTCTCGAATGAGGTTATTGTAGCGCAGGTGTGTTTGTCGTTGCCATTGTTTGTGTAAGCACGTGTTTGTCGCCGTGTCATCGTTGATATTGTCCGAAGCGTGTAGGCGTTATGGAAGCTGTAAATGTGCAGTCACATTTGTGAAATTTTGCAGGCAAAAAACACCAAAGTCACTTAAAAACCAGTTCACTTTTTATGGAAGCCCATTTCTTCCGTGCAAGAAAAACAAAGCATGCTTTGAAAGTCATAATTATGAGATAAAAAGTTGGAATTATGACTTTATAAGTTGAAATTATGACTTAAAGTCATAATTATGCCGAAAACTCATAATAATAAAATGAGAAGCCAAATTATGACTTTAAAAGTCAAAATTGACATATTAACTCAAATATGCGATAAAAAATTTAATTATGATGTAAGGTCATAATTATGACTTTAAAAGTCACAATTTATATAGCAATACATAATTATGAGATGAAAACCTAAATTTCTGACTTTATAAGTTGAAATTCTGACTTAAAGTCATAATTATCACATAAACAGTCATTTTTATGAAGTAAACATAATTATGAGATAAATAGTCGAAATCGACAAAGTCATAATTATGCTAAAAATTTACATATTAAGTCATAATTATGAGATAAAAAGTCAACACTGATTTAAGTCATAATTATGGGAAGAAAGGTTGAAATTATGAAGTCAGCTATGAGATACTATATCAAAATTATGTTTAATGATATAAAAAGCCAAAGTTATGACTTCAAAAGTCGAAATTATGACATACTAAATCATGATTATGAGATAAAGTCGAAACTGATTTACTAATTCAAAATTTTTTAATCTCATAGTTTCGATTTCGAAAATTTAATTTTTTTTTTATTTCAATTTAAACTATTAAATTCGTGATTACCACACTGAAAGTCATAATTTCATCTGATATGACCTAAGCTTGATTGTTTTTCTTACATGGTGGAAATAGGCTCCCATAACAGGAAATTTATTCGGCCTTGTGCGAAACTCCCGCGCGGATTACTATTGAAATGAATGGATTTCGCCTCCAAAATACCGCGCTGAGCAAAGTGACCACATGACCACGACTTAACAAGTGAGATCACTGATGACGTCATGTGCTGTTTCCATGGTAATGATGTCCCAAATTCCTGTCTGCTTGATTTTTCGTCTTACGGAAATGAATAAACCATATGAATAATGTGCGTGATCTACACTCGCGGTATACAAACGCTCGGTGCAGCGACATGCTAATACGCATCGCTGCTGCGTCTAAAGTACAGAATAATGTGCAATAATTCGATTTACCATATCTTAAAAACATATAAAATCTATTCCATGACGTAGAGCGGTCAGGCAGCACACGTGAAGTAAATCGTAGTAAACGTACGGCAGGCAGCGTAAGTTTAGCTAGTTATTAGTCACTGCTCTGTGTAAACATTGAACCGATCCCAACATCAGGCCGTAAGTTGTGTGCCGATGTGCGACGGATGGACCAGTAACGTTAATTTGAAAGTTTGGCCGCGTTTGGCTCTTTTCTAACACACACCCTCCAATGTTTCAAACGCACAACACTGTGGCAGTAACCCAATAGAAACACAGCACATTCACTACTGGGGGCGGAATGAAGGAACACAAAAGAGAAAATAAACACAGACAGGCCACCCACGCGTCGTTCGTGGTTCGCTAATAAGCACTACGCTAACGTCTCGCTCACAAATTGAGTCCGTTCGACTCGAATCCCCTTGATCGTCCAAATGTCAAATCACATGATAAAAATCTAAGATTCTACCAAAGCTAAGAAGAAACGAACTAAAGTTTCGAGAAACATATGCAGCTAATGTTCGCGTCGGATTTCCGCTGTGCTAACGGGTGCTAACCCATGATGTGCTCAACAACAAATAAATTAAAAAACACTTTTTGGGAAGAAAACACATTTGTTCATTCATCTACTTGGATTGGCAAATTTTAATCTTAATTGAAGTTTTTTTTTTTTACGCTTTTCTTCGTAACTACTCTCTTCGTTAACTACCTCAGATTCGGTATTATTTACAAGTATTAACAGTACACTCACGGACCAGAAGGTATTGCTGTGTACACGTTTAGAAAGATGGGTCGAACCATTCTGGACGGAATATGTGATCAGTCGATTGGGCAAATTTATTAATTGCGAACTGATATGGCGCAGCTTGAAGCTGATTGGCTAATGCGTCTGAGCATGTGCAGAACGTCAGCCAATCGTTTCAGTTTAACTTCACTTGTGTGTGTGTGTGTGTTACATTACAGTGTTACAAAAGTGTCTTCACAAATGTTGTCATATGTATATAAAAAATAAAACCACAAATCCGATAATAAATAAATAAATAAATAAATAAATGAGTAACATTATAAATGTACCTTATACCTTAAATAAATAAATAAATAAATTGATAAACGGATATCAAGTTAAGAGAATGATATGTGACAGATATGAGTCTGTGACGATTTTTATGGCTCTGTTTGTTAATTGATCATGTATGCGCATTTCTACAGATTTTATTTTTTATGAATGATCCTGAATTTGACCAGATTTGACCTAATTTGTGTTATACGCTCAGTAACATAAAAGCCATTATATAGACCAAACAAGTGAATCCAGGTCACATCTTAGCGCGATATCAAAAGAAAAAGGTAAGAAATTATATTTTGCATACAGAAAATGAAGCCTATTTTAGATTTTTCACATCATGATGTCATTTTACTATATTTTGGGAGCACAATTTTCTTTATGTGAAATATAATTTCTTGGCAGGTTTTGGATGATTGTGGTCCCTCTGAATTCACTGGATTGCTCGTGATGATTGTGTCTAGAGATCTAGAAAGGCTTGATGATGTTTTCCTGCTCTCTTGATTTCACTTTGGAACGATATCAGCTGGATATGACGACAGTCAAGAATACTCAAAACACACAGAGATACAAAGACACACACACACACACACACACACACACACACAGAGAAACCATCGTGTAGACAGGAGAATGGGGACGGACAAATACACTGAACACCTTGAGATATGAATGACTCCTACCATCTCCTGTGTGTGTGTGTGTGTGTGTGTGTGTGTGTGGCAGATGCAGTCGCTCTACGCTTTGTTGACGCGCAGCTTGAAGAGCACGCGGCCGGCGAACTTGTCTCTTTCGCTGGTCTTGAACTGAGTGCTAGAGTTGATCCTACACTCCACGTTGAAGTCCGTGTTGAAAGAGAGTTCTGTGAACTTCACAGCCACCAGGGGCTGAGAATAATTCACCTGAAACACACAGAGAGAGAGGTTACACATGTATATAATCACACACCTGTGTGTGTGTGTGTGTGTGTGTGTGTGTGTGTGTGTGTGTGTGTGCGTGCGCGTGCGTGTGTGTGCGTGTGTGCGTGTGTGTGTGCGTGTGTGTGTGTGTGTGTGTGTGTGTTCTTGCCTGTGCTCTCTTGCCGTAGTATGGATAGTACATGAGGTTGAAGGTTCCGTTTAGAGGGAAGTATTCGACTGTAGCACTGGTTTCGTTCGTCTGAGCCATCTTCTGAGCCTTGTGATGTAAATCAATGAGATCTTTATAACAGTGCAGCAGATACTGACATAAACTGATCTAAATATCACTCTATATCTCCAATAATATGTCTTAGTAAGATGAGATGTAAATGATCCAAACATATAATGCTGATTGAGAGATGAAGAAATAAAGGCTCCTCAGAAGATGTGAGATGAAGATCATTCCTCCGCTGAGGAACAGTGAAAGTAAAGCTTCTGGAAACAAACGCTCCTCAAAAGATCCTGATGATCAGATTTGAGACTAAAAAATGATTGATGGAGAATCTGCTTCAGTCCAGTAAGAGTTCATCTGGAGATATGACTGCAGTTATTCTGACGCTTACTTGATCAAAATCAGTCAAGATTTGACACTGAAGCAGCAGCTGAACAATTACACTAAAAGAGCTTTTACTGGATAAAACACTCTAAACTATCAACCAGCGACAGAAGACATGAGGAGATTGATCGCATTGATCTTTTAGAAGTGATGCAACACTACATGTCTACTAACCACAGAATGCATGAGAGTTAAGCACTAGTTAGGACCTGTACTGTACTAGTTTAAGATGTGCACTAGTCTAAGTTTAGGGATGCTAAGTGTGCAGACTAGTCTATTTCTTACCAGCTCATCTCCTTCCTTATATCCCTGAGTATGGATGGATGCAATGAACAAACATTACAGATGTAGCCTAATTCATGCTTGACTGGTTGTTATTGAAGAAGGTCAGGTAGATGTTACTCACCTTTGCTGAACAGGAGACGACCGGAGACTTTCCGTCATTACTTGGCCGCAGCCCAATCACCTGCAGGAGTAAACGAAGCACCATCAGCATCTTCATTCAGACCAAAGCTAACTGATCTGGGCTGTTTCCCAAAAGCATCATAAGTTTAAGTTGATCATAAGCATCATAAGCTACGATCAGCTTAAACTTACGATGAATTAAATGATTTCTGATGCTATTTGCAGCTCGAATTTGTGTTTGTATTATCGGCTGCATCCTAGTTTTCATAAACCGAAAACATTAAAAAAAATTGTTGCTTTTTCAAGTTTTCCATTTTGACAGAACTCAAATAAAGTGCAGACTGCGCAAAATATTACTGAAGTACAGTAGTGAAGCACTGTTATTAAAATAGTTTACACTTCTGGGATCTAGCATTATTTTTTTAAACTTCTATGTTTATGCATTTCTAAACAGCTTCAGATTTTAACTCAAAATGTCCAGAGAGGACCAGCACAGAAGGGCTTGTTATTTACGGAAGCTTGTTTCTGCCACGGACAGGAATAATATGGTAATTGTGACTTTTCAGCTCATAATTCTCACTAGTTTATTTCTCTCAATTTGGACTTTTTTCTTAGAATTGCAAGATATAACTCAGAATTCAGAGAAAAAAGTCTGAATTATGCAAATTATGAGACAGAAATGTAGAATTGTGAGAAAAAGTCTTAATTGTGAGATACAAATACCGAATTCTAAGAAAAAAGTCTGAATTATGAGATATAAATGTAGAATTATGAGATATAAATGCAGAATTATGAAATATAAATGCAGAATTTTGAAATATAAATGTAGAATTATGAGATATAAATGCAGAATTATGAGGAAAATTCTGAATTATGAGAAATAAATGACAAATTATAAGACAGAATTGTAGAATTGTGAGAAAAAGTCTTAACTGTGAGATATGCCGAATTCTGAGGAAAAAATTCTGAATTATGAGATAAAGTCTGAATTGCTAGATAAAAAGTCACATTTTTTTTTATATAAATTCCAAATTATGAGATTTTAAAGTCTGCATTGTGAGATATAAATGCAGATTTATGAGAAAAAAAATCTGAATTATGAGATATAAATGCAGAATTATGAAGGGAAAAAGTCTGAATTATGAGATATAAATGCAGAATTATGGGGGGGGGGGGGAGTCTGAATTATGAGATATAAATGCAGAATTATGAGAAAAAATTCAGAATTCCTAGATAAAAAGTCGCAATTATGTATTTTGTTTTTTGAGATAATAAATAAATGCCAAATTATGAGATATTAAAGTCTGAATTATGAGATATAAATGCTGAATTATGACAAAAAAAGTTGTGAGATATAATTTAAATGCCTAATTCTGAGAAAAACTGCTAAGTAGAAAGACGCAGATATGTATTTTGTGTTAGAAGCTTCCACAGGCTGTGGCTGATCAATAGATGCCAGCATTGAACATTCAGCGCATTCTCGACTCATCTCGTGTATTATTACTATTATTATGAGTGATCAGCGCAGTTACCCGGTTGAGTTTGATGAGCACGCAGGGTTTTCCTTCCTGGTATCCGTATGTGCGGTCCTCGAGTCCGGAGCAGCTCCCCAGCATGGTGCGGTTGAACTGGCAGGAGCGTTTGGGATTGTTGCGCACCTCGCCGCTGTCTTCCTGGATGAAGAACTGATCCGGGACGCAGGCGTCGTTCTTCACCGCCTGCTGAGAGTCATTATAGGCTGCAGAGAAACACAGACACAGAGCTTATGAGCCTCCTCCTGAGGAACCTATTAACTCTTTCTCTGCCAAACACAGAATTTTCTGTGTTCTCGCTGTTATACGCTAGGGGGCACTATTACGCATCTCCTGAATGAGTCTAGAATCACTCGATCAAAAACACAGACGAGGAAGATGCAGAAACCATCAATGCATATGAAAAATAATGCGATCATAACACTAACCACATATAAATGAAAACTATCTAATGTTACAGAGTGAGATGTGGATCCAGAAAGTGTTAATGGCCTGTGCAAGCATCTACTGCATCTTTGCTTTGATAATATTACTGAATATGATCCAGATGTAGTATTTGATAAAAATGCGATTTTCTGAGCTTTTTGCTCAAAATGTTGCTTTTTTTATGAAACCTACCTACATTCAAGTCTTGATTAAAAAAAAAAAACAATGTTTGAAGCTAGAATAAAACAGTTTTGTTGTTGTTGTTGTTTGAAAGTAAAAGGTCTGATCTTTATTTTTATGTATTGCATCTTCAGATATTCATACAACAAAATATTCTGGGGGCTATGAAATTTTAGTGAAAATCAGCAAAAACTCTGGTGGTGGCTGGCAACTTTTTTTCTAAAATGTAGCAGGGAAAGAGTTAAATACAAGTTTGTAAGCTGAAATATAAATATTACATTAAAAACTTAAACTAAATGAAAATCAGTGTTTTTTTTTAGTATCACTGAGATACTGTTGTAGTTTTTGTTATTATTTTGAATTAGATTTAATTTTTATAGTTGCTGCTTTCATGTCAATATTAGTTAAAGTTTTAGTAATTATTAATTTTATATCATTTCATGAAAATGAAAAATGTTGCTTTGGCAACTAGCTTAAATATAATAAAATAAAATTAAACTTACAACCCGAAAAAATTCCAGAAATGTTGGGAAATTTTTTAAATTTGAATAAAATGAAAAATAAAAGAATTTCAAATCACATGAGCCAAAATTTAATTCACAATATAACATAGATAACATAACAAATGTTTAAACTGAGAAATTTTACAATTTCACACACAAAATAAGCTCATTTCAAATTTGATGCCTGCTACAGGTCTCAAAATAGTTGGGACGGGGGCATGTTTACCATGGTGCAGCATCTCCTCTTCTTTTCAAAACAG
>JAFVLL020030540.1:0-10948 GCA_021397915.2 Tor tambroides | reverse complement strand
TTTTCTTTTTTTTTTTTTTTTTTTTTTTTTTTTTGTATTTTTTGTTTGTTTGTTTGTTTTTTTGCTTTACCAGTCCTTTGTGTGGGAAGCATTCTGGTCCAGGCTAACACCTTAGCGCACGGTGCTAGCTGACAGCTCAGTCTCTAAATGCTGTTCCACATTCAGGGAAAGGCAAAAGCCGAGTTCTAAAAGCCTTTGGAATCAGGACAGTCGCTCATGTTTTGGACAGAGGCAGGATTGCACCTTAGGAGGCAAAGATGTCTCTTGTGAAACACAATCAAAAAGTGTCTTCAGGATTAAAATAAGCGTTAAAATATTAAAAATCCAAATAAGAACATTAAAAAGTCCACAAAAAAGAGAATTAAAAACTGTGACATTTTACCTTAAACAGAAAAAAAAACACCTGTACAGCAATAAAAAGTAAAATGAAATGTTACTTAATTTCATCGTTTGAAACAATTTTTAAGCATGATTTGATTTAACCTGTCAAACAGTTGCATTACATGCTACTTGTTCATCTCAGAATAGGAATACCAAAAGCAATACATTTTTGCATTTCTTCATATTAATAAATTTGTACCATGCACAGCCAACTACGAATATGTACAACAGCTTAGCTTTCTTTGTTCACGAGCCTTTTACTTTCATACATTAAGCCTTCTGTTACTTTGGAATGAATCACATTGTCCAACTGTATCAAACCAGAAAGTGATTCGTAAAAATTAAACACCCTTGACAGCGTTCACATTCTTTAAGTTACACAGCCAAAAATGAAAGAAAATGAAATAAAAACAGTAAAGCAATGTAATTTGTGATGAATCAGTATTCTGTCTAGTAGGAAGCTGAAAATGTATGGCAAGCAATTTAGAAAAACAAAACAAAATTCAAACAAAAACATTACACAGTAGCAGCATAACGTCATAAGATAATACTTTGTAATCCAAGTATCACTAAATATGATGGAAAATGGTCTATGTTCATGACATTAACAGAAGTGCCCAGAGTAGAATGGAAGAAACAGCCTATCCACTATATGGCAGTGTATAGGGGTAACACTGTGTTCAGTCCTACAGAAGTACAGGAAAAAAAAGAAAAGAAAAATTTTTTTTTTATAAAACAAATGCTTTGTCCCCCTTTTAAAAAGCAGCTTTCTTGTTTAAAAGAAGCAAATGTTCATATCATTTTTCAACACATTTTGTCCAACTTGCACTTTTTCAAGTATACAGTACTACTTTCATAGATGCACCAATTGTTAAATGTCTCTGGATTGTTAGGTGTGAAACGTCTAACAAATGTGGACCAATCTGCTGCTGAACTACACACAAATAATAATTCAAACAAATGAACAAACAAACAAACACCAAAAACTGATATCTATTAAATTAAGACATGGCCTACCTCAAATAATAATAAAAGAAAAAAAAAGTGAAATCAAATAAGTGCACTATAGTCCAGACACAAGCAAGTACCGTAACAGTATAGCAATTCACAAATGAAAAAATGTCCTATTCACATAATGTTCAAGAGTCTATCAAAACTAGAATTATTACCTCTTCAGAAAAGGGTGTGATGAGAGGTAAAAGAAAGAAGGTAAGAGTTGGCACAGATTATTAGTATATTCTACAAGAAAAAAGGGTGTTGTATATAAATACAGCTTGTGGCAATACAAACTGGCAAACACAGGGGCATACACATGACTTCACCATTCTAAATTCCCTCAGTGGTTAAAGCATACTCTCTTGTAGGGCAAACTAAAAGGATATGCGCGTTGTCCTGTAACAGTTATATTGTCTCTTGGTACACTACACACATCAAGGAAATGCCTCCAATAAAGCTTGACATGTTTTGGTAAAAGCCATTTATAAGCAGGCTTCGTTGCTGTTTCAACAAATGAGAAATGTTATGTTCTGACCTGAGAATTTAAAGCTACTGAATTACACCTAACTAAACTAAGAGAAATTCTCTTTGAAAGTTCTGGATCATTATCCCATACAGTACATGCTAGCATTTGGAAATCAATCCAGCTGAGGTGCAATTTGCTATCGTGAGAATTTTTGGCTTGAATCAAGCTCCAAAAGAACTTGAGAGAGTTTTCCTATTCCATGTTTTTTTTGTATACAATATAAGCTCAGTCAAGCATCTGCAACAGTTCTGTCCATAACAAAAATCAATCATATTCTTGCCAGCATATCAATATGGGAAAAACAATCCTGAGTCAATCTTTTGGTACTGTAATTTTTTGGGTTAGAGAAACTTTGGAACTGCAGTTAAAAGTCTTTTTTCGTTTAAGCAAGGGATCCGTTTTTCACACTTACACACTGAACATATCCATTCTGATACTACTGAAATTGCCATCTAGGCCGGATGCCGCCTTAGCCTTGACTTCCAACGCGTTATCTAAGTCATCCAGCTTCTGGCTTAACTCACTGTCAGACTCATCTGAACAACTTTCGGTGGGTAGTGAGGTTTGAACCCCTGAGGTGCTGCACGAAGTTGAGGTAACCGTTGAAGGCAAGGAAAGGGGAGGAGGAGAAGCAGATGGGCAGGAAGCAGCTTTCCTGGCTGAGGCCTGGAAAAGAATATTTGGCCAGGACTTCATGGACAAGTGAGAGAGATGAGGCAAGGTGTTATTAGAAGAAGCTGCAGACTGCGAGGTAGATGTGGTGTTAGGACAAGGGGAGCAGACTGAGTGAGGTAATAATCTAGCATGCTCTTTGGCATTTCTCATTGCTTGTTTGATTGTTTTCTCTTTGTGCAAGCTCGACTGAAGGTGTTGGCCAAGTGCTTCGTTCCCGCTGACGGACACGTTGCAGGCTATGCAATTGTACTTGCTCACGGCCTTGCGAAGCACTGTCTCTTGCGGATCGATAAATGGGTGACCAAAGTAACAGAAGGACTTCTGGTGGCGAGCTGCTGAGTCTTCATCAGCAAAAATCATCTGGCACGTTCTGCATATAAACTCGTGTTTGATGGACGGAACGATAAACGCATCTGGAAAGCCTGAACTTTTGGTATTCGTTTGGGGTTCTTCATTTGTGCTTTCTGTTGAAGAGCCTCTATCATCCTTAGTTTCAATAGCCTCTTTTGGTTTGAGAGAGTTGCTCTGTGCACTCGTTGACTTCATAGGGGGCGTTTTCTGCTGCGGTTCACTTTGTTTCTGCTGCTGCTGCTGCTGCTGATGCTGCTTCTGTAAGGAATCCTGGAGGGACTGCTGGTACTGTTGGTACTGCTGCAGCAGGGCAGTTGGAGAAAGCCCAGCGATAGCCTGCGGCATTGCAGGGCCGTAGGGGAACAGGTTCTCCATTCCACACAGAGGAGGGAAGTATCCCCCCTGCACTCCGCCAGGAAGTTGGGGTGAGAAGCAAGATGCAAAGCCAGGGATGAAATAAGGCAAGAACTGTCCCCCTAGGAAGGAGCCTGGGTCACCAGCAATGGCATTCTGAAGTGCTTGCAGTTGTGCTGGGTCCATCTGGGCCTCACTTCCCAATTTTCCTAGCATCGAAAGCGGCGGCGAGGGCTTTTCCCTTTTCTTCACAATTGGGGTCTCGGGACGGGCAGTGTCGGCTTCTCTTTCTTTCACCTTGGGCTTCTCTATTTTCTTGTCTTTCTTAGGTTCTTTTATGTGCTGCTCAGTCTGATTTGCTGCCAAAGGAGTGGGAGGAAGAGGAAGTGCGGCGGGTTGAGGAGGAGGAGGAGGAGGAGGAGGTGTCTGAAGAAGAGTCTTGGTTGGGGTACTGCTGAGAGACATGGCAGGAGAAGGGGTGGCTGGAGTAGGGAACCCAAGCATGCCAGCACCAGGAGACGCTAAAGCTGAAATACAGTGGTATAGATAATATTGAAATATTTGACTGCAAAATCACTCTTTGCAAGACATTATTTTGGGGCTATCCCTCTCTAATGGGTCCAAACTGTTACAAGCATTTATCAAAATAAGGATACAACAAAAAGAAGAAAGATGAAACCATGAAAATAAGCACAGGCATGAAATCAACTGAACTTAAGGTGTCACAGTCAAACTCGAAGTATTCCACATTGTTACAGTGAATGCATGCATTAAGTCTTTATGAAACAGTGAATGTCACAGTCCTTCAAAGGAAGCAAGTGGGGCAGTAGTATTTAGTAACTGTTCATTAAGCTACTGCACTGTGTTTGTCATACTAACTCACCAGGTGTATTTGGTGGAAAACCTGGAAGGGAGGATGGCCCATTGACTCCAGGAAGAAGCACTGGTGGGAGACCAGATATTCCTGGGTAGGCAGTTGGCAGGCTAAGGCCATGAAGTGCATTATTGTCCACTGAAGGTTGCTGCTGGGCTGGCAAGTTGAGTACATCGGTTACCTTCTTCAAACGGTCAAGTTCTTGTTGAGCCATAAGCTGGCGGACAGTGGTAGGTGTAAGATAGTCTTTTTCTCGATCAACCTGGTTGCCCAGGGTTTCCTGCACTTTTGCAATGTGCTGCTTTGAGAAGATATGATCACGAATCGAAAGTCTGGCTGTATACTTCACGCCACATAATGTACATTCAGGCCTCGGCCCATCTGGGGAGCCCTGGCTTATCATGAATGGCTTTCCAATGTTTATTTTGAACTTCTTTTCTTTTGCACGGGCATTTTGGAACCAGACTTGCACAACACGTTTCGGGAGTCCTATTTCAGTGCCCAGCATTTCACACTCTTGCATAGTAGGTGTGCGGTAGTCACTGAAGCAAGCCTTTAGGACTTTTAGCTGTAGGTTGCTCATTTGGGTTCTAAAACGTTTGTGGCCTAGTCTCTCTCCACCAGCTTTTGCAGACTTGAAGGGATTCGTACCTCCAAATGGACTGGGTGAACTTGGATCAGCCAAACTTGAAGTCTCGCTCTTGTCTCCATTATCATCGAATTCATCATCTCTGGAACTGAAGAAGTCACTGTCTTTGCCAGAGAAACTTAATGCTGGGCTAACCATGTTGAAAGGGGTTCTGTCCTCATTTATGTCAGAGATTTGTGCTTGGTTCATTTTGTTCTCAAACATTTTTTCACTTCCATTTACTGTGAAATTCTCAACTTCATTATTGGTCTCATCTCCAGTTGTAGCATCACTCACAGCTGTGTTAATTGAAGAGGTCTCATCAAAGTCAATTTTGTTGCCATCAAAAGAGGCCTCTGCAGAGCTCATGTTAAGCCCCTCAAATTCATCACTATGTTCTGCTTTTATGAATGATAGGCTCAATACATTTTTTAGTGGCATCTCGGGAGGTTTAACTGGAGTGGAAGATGCAGTTGGAAGCTCACTGTCATTCATCTCAGTCTTTGTATGCATCTGTAGGTAGTCAGCAAAATTATACTTATTGGGACTTTGACCTCCTTCATCTTGAGGCATCACTGGACTTGGGGGCAAACTAAAGCCTGCCTGTTTTGCCTCATGCCAGTGTCTTGAGCGAATGTGGCTATCAAGAGCTGATTTGGCCTTGAACAGAGCTCTGCAAAAGGGACACTTTTTGTGAGTTTGAGAGGGCCCAAGTGCTCTAAATTGTCCCTTCCTCTCTCTGGCTCGGGTGTTCTGAAACCATACTTGGACAACTCTTTTCTTCAGGCCAACTTCACGAGCAATATGATCTAACATCTTTCTTGTTGGGTTTGAATCGAGCAAATATTTATCATACAGGATCTCAAGTTGCTCTGGAGTAATGGTAGTCCTGAGACGTTTATCTCTGTGCTGATCTTCTGCACTGTTAACACCATCTTTTTCATGAGACCCATCCTCTTTTTCATCTAATTTACGTTTCACAGAGTTAGAGTTCACAGCAAGGCCAGAGTTGCTTGGAGTTGGCATCTGGGATAGGGCTCCAGACAGGAGTTGCCCAGTCATAAGAGGGTTATTTGGATCAAAGATCATATAGGGCATATCCAGTGGCCTTTCTAAAAACTGCGAGTGTAGGAATTGGTTCTGGGCAGCCAGGAAATGCATGTGCTGGTGCTCCTGCCACAGCTCTACTGTTGGGAAAGCAATTTTGCACTGATCGCAGTGGTACTGTAACATTTGAGGTGGTAGGCTACTGTTAAGAGAGGACAGTGCAATTGAAAGAGGACTTGATTGGACAGTCGTAGACTGGGGCTGGGAATGGGGTCTTGACATTTGTGGTTGAGGTACTTTTTGTGGTGGAGGCTGTGGGGTTGAAGCCTTGGAAGAGTTTAACTCATTTGGGTTCCTGGGGGTTTGTAAAGGGGCATTTTCTCCCAATTTTGTTTTTTCAAGGAGGAGCTCAGGTTTGGGTGAGGTTTTCCCTACATCAGGTCGAGGTGAAGGCATTAAGGGAGAGCTGGAGCCAGAGCTGCTTGCTGTTACAACAGGGTTTTTTGCTGACTCTGTTGGCTTTACTGAACTTTGCTCATTGTTCTCTGTGAATTCCTCTGAGTGGTTTTCATCTCCAGCTTCATCATCCTCATCTTTGTAGCACTGCTTCTTCTGGTGAGTAATGAGGTCAAAAATTCGGGGGAAAATGACACTGCATTTCTTACATTGGTACTGCATGTTGTTGGTCCTAATATATCGTTCATTTGTCAGTTCTTTCTTTTCGCTGTCTTTTGTATCTGTTTGGTTCTCATAGCTCTTGCGGGCCTTCTGACGGGCATTTTGGAACCACACCACAATCACTCGCGTTGGCAGGTTGAGTACCGTTGAGAGCTGCTCAATTTCATCATCCTTGGGGTAAGCATTGGTATCAAAGAAATCTTGGAGTACTCGCAATTGATAATCTGTGAAACGTGTTCTTGATGACCTTTTGTTCGTCGTAGCATCAGTTCTGTAGTACTCTAGCATGTTCACTTGGGATTCAAGTCTGATATCTTCCAGTGTGGTCATGGGTGGAATGTTAAAATTGTAAGGGGAATCTTTGCTTCTTTGACGTTCTTTGAAGAGTGTATTGCGGAACCAGTGCTTTATGACTTTCTGTGGAAGGCCAGATTTGTCTGCCATTTCTTGAATCTGTTCTTCGTTGGGAGAATTATTGATGTCAAAATGAGCACGGAGGATTTTTAGCTGATCGTCTGTGATTCTGGTGCGAGGACGCTTGAATTGAGACTGCCGCAGGAAGTTTGGATCCAGTCCCAGTTGTTGTTGACATAACTGTGTGAGGTCAGAAGATAAAGAGTCCATTGTTGGAAGCTGCAGCGCAAGCTGTGGGGGTAGCCCAGGGTGCTGCACTGATTGCATCATCAGTGGTGGGAAAATTGGCAGGTCAAGAGAAACAGGGAGCTGCACTTGAGGAGGTGCAGTGGGTGGTGGAGGTGGTGGTGGTGGTGGTGGTGGTGGTGGCGCTTGCTGAGGAGTTTGTAGAGGTGCAGGAGATGGTGTCTGCGATTTTCCTACAGATGTATTGACAGGGAGAGCAGTCACTGGGGCAGGAGGAGGAGGAGGAGGTGGTGGTGGAGGTGGTGGGGGTGTTTCTGGAGATGCTGGGTTTATGGGATACAGCTTGTCATATGCTTCCCTGTACTGTTGTGCAAACTTCTCCAGTTCCACGTATGGAAAGAACTGCCCATGCACATGTTCCTGATGGCTTTTGAGTATAAGCATGTTGGAGAAGAACTTTCCACACAGCCCACATTCCAGTTTGTCAGTCAACTCTTCCTCTCTATTCTTTTTCTGGGTTTTCTGTCTGTTCTCATTGTACTGAATAACCAATTCAAAGCCAAAGTTCTCAAGTAGTGCTTTAGCAGCATTACCTCTAGCTCCTGAGATGATGCGTGGTGGAGGAATTAGAGGTTCTGAAAATTTAGGCTTCCTTGAATCTTTAGTGTCTTTTGCACTGTCAGTATCATTAGCTATATCCTGCTTTGCTTTGCTCTCCTGCTTTTCTAGGTGCTCTTCAGCATCTCTGGACATTTGAATCTCAGACAGAGCAAAGTGGTTGGACTCAGTTTTTAGCTTGTGACTCTGCTGCTGTGTTTTCTGCTGCTGCATTTGAGACTGGGAGGCCTGCTGCTGAGCTTGCTGCTGAGAAAGTTGAAGCTGTTGTTGTTGGCCCAGCTGATGTTGTTGCTGCATCTGCTGCTTGAGATCTTCCAGGAATGATCCAGTCATACCAGGCATCCCAAATGCAGCTGAATGCAATGCAAGCTCAGGGCTGATGTTAAATTCAGCACCAGGGATGTAGAATGGGAAGAGGAACTGGGGCTGCTGAAATTGCAGTAGGGCCTCTGGTGTCATTGGGAAGTGTGGGAAGAAAGCTGGATTCAGAAACTGTGGCTGAAAGAATGCAGCTTGCTGCTGGAGCTCGTGCTGCAGTTGCATCTGAAGCTGTGCTGGTGACTGGGTTGGTGGGTGGGTAGGCTGCACATGCATGTGATCAGTAGTTTGTTTCATGGTAACTTCTTTGGCATCTACAGTGTTTTCTTTGTTAGAGAGTACTGGTGCATTTGCAGAATCTGCATTTCCCTGATTGAGTGGAACAGGGCTTTTAGATGTAGTACTTCCGCTGCTACCACCCCCAGTACTAGTACTGCTCTCCATTTTGGCGGTTCGTGCTTTTGTCTGATGAAGCACAGACCTCATGTGAATCTCCAGGGTTGAGCTTTGGCTATAAGCAACGTTACATATATTGCATTTGTATGGTTTGTTGTCAACATTGTTGCTGGTCTCCTGGGGAACTGGGCTTGAGGCCTCTTGGATAACTTTCTTTAGCTTATGCAAATGTGAGACAGAATTGTAGTGAACAAGGAGAATGTTCTTTTGGGTGAATGACTCCTTGCATACTGTGCATTTGTATGGACGTGAGGGGTCTAAAAACTTTTCCATGGTGAAATTTGGACCTTTCCTAAAAGGCAAGGTCCGCTTTGGCTCTGAGCCCATGTCATCAAGCAAGGAGCTGCTGTCACTTCCAGTTGGACTGGCCTTCCCTTCTTGGTCAAGTTCCTCATCTTTGTCTAACTCATGCTCAAAGGCTTGTGCCTCTTCCAGAGCCCGCATCTCACTTTCAGCAATGTCTCCATTTAGGGGCAAGTTCCCACAGAGTTGCTGTACTTCTGCTTCAGTCAGCTCAGGGTGACCAGTCTCCAAATGCTTTCGAAGGGCAAGGAATGTCCTGAAGCTGCGCTGGCACAGACTGCACATGGTGGCTGCACGGATGGCATGGTACTGGGAATGTATCTCAAGCTTCTGCATAGTCTTGAAAGCAAGGCTGCAATGGTTGCAGCGGTATTTATAGACGTGGCGATCAGAGACTGAGAGCTGCTGCCGCTTCTGCAGATCGCTAAGATGCTCCTGCAGGGAGTCTGGGCTCTTCCTGTCTTGACCACTTGCTTTCTTCCAGTCAGGGGCCTCAGCAGCCTCCTTTGGTGGTTTGAGTTCCTCATTGGCAAGTTCAACCTCACTTTTGTCTTGGCCTATGCTGATTTTCAAATCCTTAGAGCTGTTTCCTGTTGAAATTAAGAAAAAGAAAAGATTTTAGAAGTCTTCCAAAAACATTTAATTATAAAAGACTATTACTATGACTTTTCTAAGGAATCCTCAGAAATGCCATTCATACATTTCAGACGAAACTGTGGCTGCACAAATGTGCTTACCCATGGGTTTTCCAGATCCCTCAGGGATAAAAGTTGAAGAATCCATCAAAGATGGGACTTTGTCTTGTAATGATGTAGACAGCAAGGAATTGGGCACTGTAATATCTGGGCCTGCAACCTGAAGAAAAAAAAATACATCAGTCCCTTAACAGATTCCAATGAACACAAGATAAACAATAAACAGAAATATTTACCAAAATAATAGATTTATTCAAAATTTTAAGCTTTAAATCGAGTAGAGTTATAAGGACTTTCTAACGATATTTTTAAAAACTGCTCTTTTGTGATTTTATAGGAGGAGAGCTTTCAAGTTTACAACATATTCTTTGGAGAATACGCTAGGCCTGGGAAATGCTTATTCAAGGTATTCCCTGCCAGCCCTGCCAGAGTATGATCTAGTTAGTAAGGCTGACAGCTCAGGCATTTCTTTCTTTTTTGTATTTAAAGGAAATTAATGCTGCACATACTGCCATAATTAACTTCTCCACACAGTCTGGAGCCACGCTATGGAGGTGGGTGAGATGCAGCTGCAAGTGAATTTTGTTGCTGAGGACATCCTGACACAAGGGGCAGCTGATGACCGGCTGCATGGAATGCTGGGACATGATGTGCAGCTGTAAACGGTTTGCATCCTTGTTACTGTAATTACAGTATGGGCACTGCTGCACCTGAAAAGACAGAATTCATCATAGCATTGCAGCACTGCTCCGACTGACTATATATGAGCGACATTGCAACATGATGCCTTAAGGAAATCAAATTCCAAACAAAACAAGACTCCAAATGTCTATAAAATCGAATTTCCTCCAATTCACTTTAGTTTTCATTTAATGTAACTTAATTAAAAACCTAATGAAGTAAATAAGTAAATGAACTAATGTGAATGTCTGGAATTTCTAATCAGAAAATTACAAAGGATGTTGACATGAACCATTTCAGACTATGCCTGGTCCTCATTACATGAAGTATGTTTAAACTGCAACTTCTCACTGCCTGTTTTAATATAGCCCTTTCAGAAATGGTTCAGTAAGTCCTGTACCACTCAGACAGTGCCTTTTATATAACTAAAAAAAGCGAATGAATATAATCTAATCCAAGCATTTAATTTATGCACAAGTCTCAGTCTTGTTATTAAGTCCCATTTTTGCAAACAGATCAAAGTAACTAACCTGCTCATTGGACAGCGTCTTCTCTTCAGCTGATTTGGGCCTCTTGGGTGGAGTGTCATTTTCTTTCTCCTGCTGAAGCGCCCGCTTCCCTGCTGTAGCAGTCCCCAGGGTTTCCTTAGCCAGTGTATTAATTCCTGTGAATAAACAGATAGGATATCTTCTGTCACAAGCTTATTCTGGACTCCTGATGCTGAAAATCTCCTGACAGAGGTACAATGACCCTCACTTTAATAAGAC
>JAFVLL020030539.1:0-10623 GCA_021397915.2 Tor tambroides | reverse complement strand
TATTTGTTTTTATTATGTATTTTTTGTTTAATTTTTCTCTCTCTTTTTATATATATATATATATATATATATATATATATTTATTTATTACATACACACACACACACACATTTTTTTGCAGTGCAGTGTTTGCATTATTTATATTTTCTACTTTAGATGCCTTAAAGGGATAGTTATGTGGATAACCGAACAGGTTTTTTTTGGGGGGGGGGGTCCCCCTCCATACTATGGAAGTCAGTGGGTACCATCAACTGTTTGATTACCAACATTCTTCAAAATATCTTCTTTCATGTTCAACTGAAGAAAGAAACTCATACAGGTTTAGAACAACATGAGGTTGAGTAAATGATGACAGAATTGTCATTTTTGGGTGCACTTCCACTTTAATGTATAATGAATTACACAAAGATTGGTTTAGCTTTTACTTGACAGTGATGTGTTGGGCAATCACAGCATATTAGGAATTTCCTAAGCTAATTTGCGATTTCCCGCCACCTTGACTTAAATCACACCTGTCAGTGCAAACTATTATTTCCTCACACCGCTGGCGGATATTAGGCTGCAAGTGAGGCGGCGTTTTCAAATGGCTTATTCACAGTGCTTGTCATTAGCGTGCATTAACTCGGGCGGGAGGGAAGGCTAGTCATTAGCATACGTTTAGTGGGCTCATGAATATTTGAACCGCTGAGAGCAGAGGACTGGTTGTTAGCGTAGCATCATTAGTGTTAGCGGCAGTAAGAGCGTTTGGAGCGACGGCCGGCCAGCTGTGGGTGCAGCGGTACAGGGCCCAGGAGTGTGTGAAGGACGGCTGTTTAGTGTGTGTGTGTACGGCTTCAGAGTGCCACTGAGGGAATCAAGTGGCTCCGACGCACTGAGAGACTCTTTGATGTGAAACACAGCCAATCGTACCCGCGTCCCTGATGGCAGAGAGAGAGAGAGAGAGACGCGTCCCTGCGGCTTAGCGCTAAAACCTCAGTGATTTGCTCCAGTGGAGAGAAGAGCATTCTAGCGTCTCTCCCGCACGCTTACACAAACACACACGATGCGCAAATATACACAAACATACAGCAGGATCTGCAACGAACTAACAAGAAATTAAGAACATTTATTTTGCAGAATTTTTGCATAAATCAATGCTTTTTTCACCATAAATACTGTTTTTTCAGGCCATTGAAAATTATTGATTTATTAATTATTTAATCATTAATTGATGTTTTTATACAATATTATGTATGTTGTATATTATATTTTAATTGTATTTAAAATAACATTTTATATATAAAAATTGATTTTTTTTTTGCATGTCTAAAATGATCATCTAAACAGAGTGAAATAACCATAAACTAGTGCTGTCAAATCACATCCAAAATATAAGAATTTTTGCAGAAATCAATGCCTTTTTTTTTTTTTAAACCATAAATAATGTTTTTTCTAGCCATTGTTGACAATGTTAAGAAATATTTTAATGACATTGCAAAAGGTTCTTGAAAATGATTGATTTATGAATTAATTACTAATTGACTTTTTATACAATATTATGCATATTGTATATTATATTGTAATATTTAAAAATAATATATTTATATATAAATTATGAATTACTGCATGTCTAAAATGATAATAGTCTAAACAAAGAGTGAAATAACCATAAACTAGTGCTGTCAAATCAATTAATCACATCCAAAATAAAGGTTTGGGTTATATATATGTGTGTGTGTGATGCATATTTATTATATATATGGGTCAAAGACGAAAAAGGGTTTAAGCATAAAAACAGTAAGTGTAATACTGCTTTAAATTTTGTTGTTTTTCCCCCAAAAAATTTTTTTTTAAGTTTTCTTTTTAATTTAATTGCAATTTTGTTTTTGTTTTTCTGAGTAAAAAATAAATATCGTACATTTTTTCCTGATTTACAGAAGGCACCCACTAAAATGTAAATATTAAAAGACTAATTACTTTCACCCCAAATACTAATTAGTTGTAATTTCACATTTTTAAAATTTTCCACTATCCTAGGTTTTGCCCATTTGTCAATAAGATGTTTAATGTGTTTTTACTCATTAACTCATTTAAAACACATTCAAATGTAATATTCTCCCTTATTCTTTTATATATTTTAATTTGAACAAGTCAGAATAAGCATGTTGTTTGAATTTTTACATAAATATTGTGTTATACTGAATGACAATGGAACATTATTTCAACCAAATTTTGGCATTTTATTCTCCAAAAGCTTATTTGAATCCTTAAAATTAGACACTTTACTTACATTTAATGTGCTTTCTATGGACATAAATTCAATTTTGTAAATTTCTTTTGATGTTGACATCTTAACGTCTTTGACCCATATATAAATACATGCACATACATGTATATATTTAAGAAATACATATTACATCTATGTAATATATACATATATATTTATATATGATTTATGTTATGTATATTACATAAATTTCTTAATATATACATGTATTTCTGTGTATTTATACATGCATATGCATATAAATATACACAGTACACACATTATGTAAACAAACTTTTATTTTGGATGCAATTAATCGTGATTAATCGATTTGACAGCACTGCTGTAAACTATTTATTTTGTGAAAATAACTTCTAGCAATTTTATTAAATAAAATTATGAGATATGATATTAGTTTTTTTTAGTTGATTATTTTATAGATTTTTCTTTGTAGTTTTCTGTGCACCTGTATAATTTAATTTTAAATGTCTGCAGTAATGTTACATTTAAATAAATGTTTAAATATTAATACATAATTTTAAATAAATAATTTTAGATAATAATAATAATAATAAAATAAATATTAGTAATAAATACATTTATTTAGATTAATAATAAAATATAAATATATAAAAAATTTTTATTTATTTATTTTTTTTAACTTGTGTGTTTCAGGAATCTGAAGGGACGTTGCCCAACTTACTGGTTCTGTGTGGAGACCACGGCATGTCTGAAACCGGCAGCCACGGCGGATCGTCGGAACCAGAAATCAGCACCCCCCTTGTGCTCATCAGCCCCGCCTTCAGGAGGAAAGGTGAGTAGCACCGACAGGTGAATATTTCAGGCCATTAGTGGGTGCTCTAAAGAAGGCTCTGTGTTGAGAAATTTGACTATTGGATTGTCAAAAAATCCTATGTTAGCAAAAAAAAAATTACGTTATCTGAAGGAAAGGTTACTCACGTTAAGTTCCTCCTCCAGACGTAAAGGTTATGCGACTCTTTGAAGTTCAAGAAAAACATTTTGGATGATCTTCTATCGATTTTTCCAAAGTTTCTCTGTTTGAAAGTTATTTTAAGCCTGGGCTGTATATATTTGATGTCTTGGTTCTTTACTAAAGTATATTGGCCAGACTTAGTGCAATCCATACACAAAATTCCTCCCACAATTGTTAAGCCGCATCCAATAATTGGCGTATGACAGATATCCCAGCTAAACAAGGGCTTTAATAGTCCTCGGTCTCCTGCAAAGAAGCTTTACGCACAGTAAACATTTTTGTAAATCAGTCCCCAGACTGAGAGTTGGCGTGACTGAGGTGATGATTTTTCATCCTTTATCTTGCTTTAAATCAAACTGACAAATAACAACCAGCATATTCACACATGCATTTAAGAAAATGAATGTCTTTGTGAGGGACGGGGGCTGAACGTGTTGCTGATGCACCAGTTAATGATGTTATTTACCCTTTGCTGCAAAAGCTCAAGAAACAGGATGATACAGTAGAGTCTCACAGAATCAAAGGTCTGTTTCAGCAAACTCTCGGTAGCGGTTATGTGTAAGCGCACGACATAGAACAATGCTTAAATCAAAAACAGTTGCATTTTTCAGATCAGTGTTAATGACTATGCAAGATATTCTTAGAATGTGCAAAGCTGTGTGCTTCTGTTCGTCTGTTTGGGAGTTATTTCAACCATTCTTGCATTTGAAATCATTTGCAAGAGCACAAAATATGATCTGCTTTTGTTAGATCTTAAACTGTAGACATTTTTTGCATAATCAAGACCGTATTTCTAAAGTACTGCTGAAGGGCAGTTATTCCTCAAAAAAGAGCCTGTGTTTCACACTTTCTTTGCTTGCACATTTGCAATTATTTGCATTCTTTTATTGCATTTTTATTTTTCTCCCTGTTTTAGTCAAGGTTTCTTGTATCAAAAACAGCCAAAATTGAGTTTTTAATGATCATTTCCATTCTCTGATCGTCAAAATTATAGTTAATGTAGGAATTTAATGCTGGTTAGCGTTAATTTAATAAAAATTACAGTACATTTGGTTTTATTCTGGTTTAGATTAACGACTTTTCAATCTAGTCAGTTCACATCAGATAAAATCAAGCACTGTAAAATTTTATTTTACTTTAAAGTATGTCATCACTTTGACGTCTTAAAATCGTGTAGTAATATTTAATAATATTTTATGAATATTTTGAAAAGTCTCTTATGCTCACAAGCCTGCATTTATTTGATCAAAAACACAGTAAAACAGTAATATTGTAAAATATTATTACAATTTAAAATAACTGTTTTCTTTTTAAACACACATTTAAAATGTAATTTATTCCTGTGATGCAAAGCTGAATTTTCAGCATCATTACTTCAGTCTTCAGTGTCACATGCTCCTTCAGAAATCAGTCTAATATGCTAATAATAATAATAATAATAATAATAATTTTAATTTCTTATTATTTTGAATTTTTTTTCTGAAAAAAAAAATATTGAAAAATGTTCAGGATTCTTTGACAAACAGAAAGTACAAAAGTGAAGCATTTTGAAATTGAAATCTTTTGTATGATTATAAATGTCTTTAACGCAACTTTTGATCAATTATTAAATTTTGATTAATTATTCATTTTTGATCAAGATGCATTAAGCGTCTTGTTGAATAAAAGTATTAATTTCTTAAAAAAAAAAAAAAAAATCTTACTGACCCCAAACTTTTCAACAGCAGTATAGAAAGTTCAATTTCTACTGAAAGGCTTTCTAGATGTACTGTTTCTTACATATCCTACATAGACTCAAGTAGTTGTTCGCTGCACATTAAATCACAAATGTCTGTGACAGTCTGATTGCATTAGAGGAATTCTGCAGTTGCTGGATAATTTTACGGCCTGAGGGTTTTAAATTACCCACTGATTCATCTCTGTCTAATAATATAAAGCATTAACTCATTTTTTTCCCTGCTGTTTTATAACGGATTAATTTGCATTGAGTCCAGTGTGTAATTGATTATGACACACACACACACAGAGCTGGCGCAGCGGTTGTCGCGCTGATCATGTGACGCAGTACACGCAGCGAGCACATGATGCTCTCATAACCACATGTGGATAAACACACAGGCACACACACACGCGCGCGCTACTCACGCCCCAGAGTGTGAAAATCTGTGAGAAATGCTCATTATCCACTTCCACTCATCCCCATATTCTCTTTCTTTTTCTCTCCTAAATGAAAGTGTGGAGTGGCGAAGCATCTGTCTACACCAGACTGTCAGGGTGAATGTGATAATTGTTTCTTTTCCTGCCTGATCTATTTTTGTGATCTCTTACTCATTTATACACACGCACACACACGTATTCACACCATCTTTCTCGTGTTTTTATTTAAAGATGAGCTCATATTCGCACCCGCTGCATGCGGCGCTTTCATGCTGACCTCATCGTCCATCATACCGCTGTAGCCGCAGGTAAAACCAGCGCCGTCCGGAGAGACACGGCAGACTTGTTAATAAGCTAAATTTTTGTTTTTACTTTTTTATACATGCATAAACTTAACCTGAATTGACTTCCTTCGTATCTTCGTAACTCCATCAGATTTTGCATTGCAAAGTGAGTCTTTGGAGCGATTCAGACCTGTGACTCAATTCAGTCAGATTTAACAATTGATTTACTGATTCTTTTAAAGGATATGTGTGTTTGTTTTTGTGCAAAGCCAGCGAGGACAATGCTAAAGCAACGCAAGCACCATTCAGCTAAATTATAGATGCATTTTTGAGTTAGCGCTACAGATTCATCAGTAGCACAGCACAGGAAACACTGACTTAATCAAACGCAGATGTCGGTCTTGTTGATGTGAAGAATATATTATAGATTTAGCGTGTATAAATAATTTTTTACTTAGTGTCATCAACTTCCTGCTAGAGACTAAGTGATCTGCGTTCATGAATTAATATGTAAATACGTCTTCATTCTGGGTGTCAGTTTGCAGAACAGTGCTGGAACGAGAACGAAAATAGAAAAAGTTTGGATGGATAAATAGATATATAAATTGATGGATGGATGTATACATGGATGGATGGATGGCTAGATGTATAAATGGATGGATGAATATATAAATTGATGGACAGATGGATGGATGAATAAATGGATGGATGATTGATTTATGGATGGATGGATAGATAAATGTATGGATGGACAGATTAATGAACGGATGGATAAATGTACATGTATAAATGGATAGATGGATGGATGGATATATGTATAGAGGAATAGATATATGGATGGATGGTGTATAAATGGATGGATAGATGTATAAATGGATGGATGTATAGATTTAAAAATGGATAAATGGATGTTTATATGTATGGATGGATGGATAGATGTATAAATGGATGGATGTATAAATAGATGATGGATAGATTTAAAAATGGATGGATGGATGGATAGATGTATGGTGGGATAGATGTATGGATGAATGGGTGTATAAATGGATGGATAGATGTATGGATGAGCGTAAATATGGATGGATGCTAGATGTATAGATGGATGAATAAATATATAAATTGATGGACAGATGGGTGGATGGATGGATGGATGGATAGATAGATGGATCAATAGAGATATAGATGTATTGATAGATGGATTATGTATGTGTGTGTGGATGGATAGATGTATAAACGGACTGATGGATGTATAAATGGATGGATGATTGATGGATGGACAGATGGATGAATAATAGATGGACGGATAGATGTATAAAAGAATAGACAGATGTACATGCATAAATGGATGGATGGCTGGAATGGTAGTATCTAGATGGATGGATAGATGTATTGATGGATATTTAAAAATGGATGGATGGATAGATGTATAGAGGAATGGATGGATGGATGGGTGTGTAGATGGATGGATGTATAGATGTATAGAAGAATAGATAGGTATATAAATGAATGGATGATAGATTTAAAAAAATGGATGGATGGATAGATGGATGTATAAATGGTTGGATGTTGGGTATTTAAAAATGGATGGGTGTATAAATGAATGGATGGATAGATGTATAGAAGAATAGATGTATGGATGGTTGGGTGTATAGATAGATAGATAGATGTAAGTCTTAAAGCCGGTGAGCGGTTAATGACACGTATCTTGCTGTTGCAGCGGGATTTGAGGAGCCGGGAGTCCTGGAGCAGGTAGATCTGACCCCCACCCTCGCCCTGGGTCTGGGGTTACCCATCTCCAAGAACAGCGTGGGCCATTTGATTCAAGCAGTGTTTGAGGAGTTATCACTCAGAGAACAGCTGCGCCTCCTCCAGATCAACGGACACCAGCTCAGCCGCCTCCTACAGGACAGCAATCCCACCTTCCACAAGGGTGAGTCCACATGTGCAGTACAAAACTAATGCATACAACAGCATTCCCACAGAGCCATGGTCAGTCTACAAGCCAAGCTGCAAAGTTTATTCAGACTTCATGTCCAAAGTCAGAAGGTCCCAAGACCAAGGATAGTCCAGTCACCTCTGGTTTGAGATGTATGCAAGGTCTGACTCTGCCAACTGTAAATGCATCTGGTTGTTCAGACAGATACGTAAACTTTACTTCTCCCAGATGGAGCGTCTTCAGCAGCAGTGGAAGTTTGGGAGCCTCACAATCCACATGTTAATTAGTAATGATTGATGAGACATGCGGATATACCTTAAGCCCCTAATTGGCATGCAAAGAGAGCATTCAACAGAAAATTTTGCTGACTTGCATTAGCGTGAAGAAAATTCCACACTGTTTGCATATAGCACAGGATTTGTAGGTTTCTGTTGTGTGGAGACCAAGTGTAAATGGAGTGTGCATCCAATCGGATAGCAGTCTGATCAATCAAGATGTGTGAAGTGTAAAAAAGGCCCAAGAGATTTCCCACTTCATTATTTAGTAGTTTGTGTCTGAACTGAAACACTCAAATATTGTCTCAAAAAGATGGATAGATTTATAAATGGATGGATGTTTAAATGGATGATGGATAGATTTAAAGATGGATGTATGGAGGGATAGATGTATGGATGGATGGATGCTAGATGTATAGATGGATGGATAAAATATAAATTGATAGATGGGTGGATGGATAGATGTATGGAGGGATAGATGTATGGATGGATGGGTATATAGATGGATGGATGGATGGATGGATGGATGGGTATATAAATGGATGGATTCTAGATGTATAGATGGATGGATAAAATATAAATTGATGGACAGATGGGTGGATGGATAGATGGATGTTTAAATGGATAGATGATTGATGGGTGGATGGATGATAGATGGGTGGACAAATGGATGGATAGATGTATAAATGGATGGATATATATATGGATGGATGGTGGATAGATGTATGGATAGATGGAATATGTATGTATGGATGTGTGTGTAAATGTATGGATGGATGGATGGATGAATGGAAGTACTCAAATATTGTTTGTAATATTTTTTTTAACTTAAACAGAAAATTGTTTTCAGTAATTTAAATAAAGCTGAAATAAAATTAAGTTTTGTTTTGTTTTGATTTTTTTGAGTTTTGTTTGTGTTTTGTTTTTGTTTTATGGTTTGTTTTTGTTTTTTGTTTTGTTTTATTTGGTTTGGTTTTATGTGTAAGTTTAAGGAAAACTAAAACTGAAATAAAAATAAATTAAAGACCAATTTAAATATTAAAAGTATTTAGCAAAATTGCCAAAACACAAAATAAAACAGAAAACTGAAACTGCTATTTCATCATTAATATTATTAAATGCTATAAATAATACTAAAGTAACAGAGTCAGAGTCTCTCAGAGTGTCTCTCACACTACAGTTGGCTACTATCTAGGGCTTTTGTCTCAAAAAGGCAACACGCTTCAGTCTTGTAGTCTGTGCTGTGCTTTAGTTTTCAATCCAGTTCAGTTTTGTTTCCTGTTTTGCTGCTTGAGTAACAAGCTCATGAAACGCTGTCAGTAACCCGACATAAGAGCATGGGTTTGACTACACAGACATGACTGGGCATTTAGAGCACTTTAAATCCATAGAAATAGAGAATTTATACCCTTTAGCCCAAGCTTAGATGTGTGTGTGTTTGTGTGTCCTCTGCTGTCTCTTTAGCAGTTTGGTTGCATTTTTTCTCAGTGGGATATCTGGCCTCCCACAAACATCCATCTCTGGCTCATTCACTTCTTGCACCTTACAGTATTGAGTGTTTTGCTGGGTTATGAGGTGTGAGTGTGTTTATGCAGGGTTAGAGTGTTTGATGGTGATGTCTGCTGACATTTTCACAGACTCGTGATGCTGTTTTCCTGAAATGTCTTGTGTAGCCAGACATTTTGACTCGTTATAAATCTGAATCACAGCTTATTCTGGCTACAAACTGTCCACTTAGACAGAAAGAGTTTGTTTGACTGACATGTAAAGCAACCAGAAGAGTTCTTTTTGTTTGTATGCATGTGTCTAAATTTGTTGTTAGCACAATAATAGATTGGCATTCAAATTAGTGCACAGCAAAGTCGATCCGCGAGCAGCTGCACAGATGCTGATGCATCCCACCGGATGAGGACCGCTTTTATTGTGGGAAGAATATGCTAAGCCGGCAGAGCATATTTTGTTCACAGCTGGCCCGTGCTGTTTGAATGAGAACATGTGACGGGATGAAAATGTGATTTGCCTTTATGTAAACACTGTTTATATATGTGCACAAAATGCGGCAGTCTGCTTATCAAGTGACGTTTTATTCATGCATATGGTTAGATTTTTTATATATATGTGACACACTATATATGTGTCATATTTATTGTTAAAGAATTAGAGTTTTAATTATCTGCATTTTAATTTTTAAATAATAAATTACTTTTTATGTTGCTGTTTTTTAGAAATACTTGAGTACAAAATTAAATGAAATACATATAATCGATTTATCTATTATTTTTAGATATTTTATTTTATTTTTTATTATGTTTATTTAAATAGAAGTACAAACATCTCTGTAAAGACAGGACTGTTTTTTAACCTGTGTGCTCTAACTGCTGGAAATTGCGTAAAGCCAGCCAATCAGATCAAAGCTTACGATTTCAGCCAACTCTTTTTTTTTTTTTTTTTTTTTTTTTTGTGTACAGTATGCATAAGACATTGAATTTCCCCTCTTTAACCTGCGTTCAAGTGGAGGTTTGGGAGGCGTGTGGAGGTTGAGATCTGATTGATGAGGCCGACATACCGCGCAGCCCACTTTCGTCCTTCCATTTTCTGAAGGAAATTCAGAAATATGAGATTGTTAGAGGTCAGCTCTTCAGTCTCTGTGTGACGTACAGGCAGATATTACCTCACTTCACCCATGTCTGTCTTGCTCTCTTTAGGATGTAGAAACTTCTCCATCATGCTTT
>JAFVLL020030538.1:0-88959 GCA_021397915.2 Tor tambroides | reverse complement strand
GGTGACAGATCTGTTTGTCAAGGTCCTAGTAGGCCCAAAAACCCATGAACTTGGGCTTCAGCCCAAGCTCAGCGGAAAGAGGAGATATTGTTTCCAATATTGAGACACAGTTAGAATAAAATGAACTTAAGTCAATTAACCACTAGATTTGAGAATACCAGAAAGGATTCAGTAGATTTCGATTAGATTCTAAGAGGCCAGGTTCTCAGAGAAAACTCCTGGCAGCCATCTTGGAATGTTCCAACTCCAAAGGCGTGATTGCGAATTAGTGAATGTCTGTGTGTGTCATTAGTGTCTTAGTGGCTTGTGTCTCAGACTGTTGGGTCCGATGACGGCAGCGTCCCCTATAGTTCAGCTGGGCCTGCTCCACATGTGACCATTTCAGTGCTGGACCAAGAGCCAGAACATTACGGTGACACGCAGAGGCTTTCGTGCTCTAAAGCCGTGGAAGGGGTCCCAGTCCCTTCAGGAAAGAATCCCGCTAGGGATGTTTTCTTGTCGCAAAATTATCACAACGGACGCGTCCCTGACGGGCTGGGGTGTGGTCCATTCAGGACGTCCAGTTCGGGGAACCTGGTCAGAGAGACAGCGAAGCTGGCATATAAATCGGCTAGAACTACTAGCAGTCTTCCTGGCTCTCAGGCAGTTCTTACCACAGTTGAAGGGCTGTCATGTGTTAGTCGGGACGGACAACATGACTGTAGTTTCATACCTGAATCGTCAGGGAGGATTACATTCTCGTTCTCTATACAGATTGGCGAGTGTCCTTCTATGGGCTCAGACAAAAATTCCTGTTGATCAGAGCAGTTCATATCCAAGCTCCCCTGAACTCAGGAGCAGACCTGCTCTCGAGACAGAGACTGGAGGACGAGGAATGGAGATTGCACCGTCAAGTGGTGAATCTCATATGGCAAAAGTTCGGACAAGCGGAAGTGGATCTGTTTGCTTCGAGCATGACTATGTACTGCCCGCTCTGGTTCTCCCTATCTCCTCCGTCGCCTCTCGGTCTTGATGCGCTGGCCCACGAATGGCCCAGAACCAGACTGTACACTTTTCCCCCTATCCGGCTGCTCTCAGTAGTTCTACTCAGAATTTGAGCGGAGAGAGTGGAGCACTTATTATTAGTAGCTCCGTGGTGGCCTACCCAGCCGTGGTTTTCGGACATGGTCAGTCTGTCGGTCGGCCCTCCTTGGGAGATTCCCCTCAGACACGATCTGTTGACTCAGGCTCGGGGCACGATCTGGCACCCTCGGCCGTACTTATGGAGGCTATGGGTGTGGCCACTGAGTGGGGTATGTTAATGTGTCCTGGCATCTCGGATGAGACTTCCGACACTATTATTAATTCTAGAGCTCCCTCTACGAGATGCTTATACGCTTTCAAGTGGAGGCTCTTCGCCTTGTGATGTAGACAACGTACTCTGCCCCATTGGCTCAGTGCTTGAGTTCCTTCAGAGTCATTTTTCTGAAGGAGTGACCCCTGCTACTCTTAAAGTGTATGTAGCGGCCATTTCGACGGGACACGCACTCATAGCAGATGTTTCAGTGGGTTGTCACCCTTTGGTATCACGTTTCATGTGGGGTGTAAGAAGGCTGAAGCCTTTCCACCAAACGCAAGTTCCTTCCTGGGATCTTCAGTTGTCTTGGATGGCTTGTCGGATCATCTTTTTGAGCCGTTGGAGTCGGTGTCAATAAAGTTATTGACTCAAGACGGTTATCTTGTTGGCCTTATCCTCCCTCAAAAGAGTAGGGGATTTATAGGCTCTGTCTATTAGTCCTTCGTGTATGGACTTCGCACCAGGGCTGGTAAAGTTCTTATTGCGACCTAGACCCGATTATGTCCCTAAAGTTGCTTCGAATCCATTTTGCTTTCAGCAGGTGGTCTTAGAAGCTTTCTCACGCGCTGACGCGGGATCGGATAACATAGTTCTCTGTCCAGTAAGGGCATTAAGAATCTATGTAGATTGCACAGCTCAGTGGCGTGGATCTGACCAACTGTTCATATGTTTTGGTGGTAAGAGCAAAGGCTGTACCTTGATAGCGCCTCCATCGTCATTATGGAAATCTGATGAAATAGCGCGCGGCACGCCTATACAGTATACAGCACGTGTGCGTAAAGGGCGGTGCCAAGCGCTACTTGGCCAATAGATTGGTGAGATGGTATAAGGGCTTCAGACATTTGTCACACCTAAGGTGTTCCCAAAGCTTCCTCTTGCCTGGAACGCCTCTGTTCATCCCGAGTGACAAGAGATGGTGACGGTCATCATTCGGTCTCACAGATCCATAGTTATAATCATAACTTACGATCTATTTTGACCTCACTCAGACCATCACCACAGTCTTACCTTGGATGACTAGTAACATCAGGGTCACGAGGGGTGAGAAGCCTCTCCTTCCCCACATCCCTGCTTAGAAGCTGACCGCAGAACTGCAGATCCAAACGAAACTTGTTCTGCCACATTGACCCTGTAATACCGGGCAAAGGTACAAGGTGAACTCCATGAGGCCGCTGCACATATATCTGTAAGTGCCACGCCTTTCAGTGCTGCCCATGATGTGGCTAGACTCCTAGTAGAATGAGCCACCAGGTTCCCTGGAACTGGTAAGCTCCGGGTGGAGTATGCTTGTGCAATAGTGTCCATTATCCAGTGTGAGAGACGCTGCTTCGAAATTGGTCGTCCAATGCTTTTTTTTATCAAAACACAGAAGCAACTGGGTATGTGACTGTCTCAACCCCTGTGTGCGCTCAATGTATGTGTGGAGTGCTCTTACTGGGCACAGACTATAAAGGTCAAGTCCGGTAGATAAGGAAATCTGGGTCAGGTTTAAAGGCTGCAAGTTCAACTGCCTGATTGACTGTGGAAGGATTGAGAATCTTGGGAAGAAAAGCAGGATTAGGCCAAAGAGAGACCCCCGAGTAATCTGTTTTCAATCTCAAACAGTCGTCACTTACTGACAAAGCACGTAGCTCACTCACTCTTTTTGCTGAACTGATAGCCAGAAGGAAAACTGTTTTCCACGATAAAGATCTAAGATCAGCCTGGGCCAATAGTTCAGATGGAGCTTCAGTCAGTGACTGTAGAACCAAAGGAAGATCCCAGGACAGTGATCTTAACTTCCTCTCTGGATGGAGGCGTCGTGCACCTTTAAGAATTTGAGACACCAATGCATGTTTACCAATTGACAAACCTTCCACAACATTGTGGAAATGAGAAATAGCTGCAACCTAAACTCTAACAGTGTTGACTTTTCTTCCTGAATCTAACAGTGACTGAAGAAAGCACAGAATAAACTCAAGACCACAACCAGATGGATCCAGGTTTCTATCCTGACACCACTTAGAGAACACACGCCACTGATTTGAATAGTTTTCTCAAGTGGAGGTTGCTTTAGCGTTGTTAATGGTTTTCGCTACCGCCTCCTCTAGCTCATGAGAGATGGACTGAGCAGAGGCCAAACCCAAAGTTTTAACATGGCTGGACTCGGGTGCCAAATCTGACCCTCCACCTGAGTGAGAAGGTCTGCATAAGATAGGTAACGACCAGGGATGGCCTCGTACTAGACGTAAAAGAAGCGGGAACCAAGGTCTCATTGGCCATTTCGGTGCAAACAATACAATCCTGTAATACCCCAGTTCCACACGCCTGAGCACATGAGGAATCAATGGCGGCGGCGGGGGGGGGGGGGCATATAACAATCCTACCAGCCACTCGTGAGACAGTTCATCCACTCCTAAAGGTCCACCTTGGACCTTGGTTGCTCATCGCAAACCACATCTTGCAATGAGTCGTCTCAGTTGACGCAAACAGATCGGTATGAGCTCTCCCAAACCTGTCCCATATCAGACCTACCACCTCTGGATGCAAGCGCCATTCCTCTGGGGGAGGCCCCATTCGAGAGAGGAGATCGGCAGCCCAATTCACTACTCCCGGTATGTAGATTGCCCTAATTGAGGCAAGTCTTAGATGGGCCCAAAACAGAAGCCTCCTGGACTCCTGGAGGCAACGCAATGACCTGGTGCCTCCCTGATGATTAATATGATAAACTGCTGACATGTTGTCGGTTCTTACCAGGACGTGCTTGCAGAAACACAATCAGTCGTTTCAAGGCCATGTAAACTGCCTTCAACTCTAACACATTGATATGTTCCATGTTCCAGGGGAACAATCATGAGCCTCTCACTGTTCTGCGTTGCCAGACAGCCCCCCAACCAGTCAGAGACTCATCCATTGTCACCACCATCCTCTTTGCTGGTATGTTCCCCAGAGGGACCCCTCGGCCCAATTTCTTTTTGCTCAACCAGGGGTGCAAGGCCTGAATACATTTCCGTGTGACTTTCAGTCTCACCCGCCTGTGTAATTTGGGGTGGAGTTGAAACTTGTTGATCCACCACTGTAATGGTCGTGCTTTGAGCAACCCCAGAGGCACTACTTTTATTGCCGCTGATATCATCCCCAGTAATTTCTGAAACTGCGCCAACTCTATCCGCTTGCCTAATCGGAAAGATTGTGCCAGAGTAGATAATGCTGTTACCCTCTGTGGGGCGAGTGATGCTGTCATTGTCAGGGAATTCAGAACCAATCCGAGAAATAATGTCTGTTGACGTGGTTCAACATTGCTCTTCTCGTGGTTCATGCAAAAACCAAGTTCCCTTATATGATTGACAACCCTCTCTGTGTCCTCCAAGACCTGATGACGACTTGGTGCACAGAACAGCCAGTCGTCTAGGTATGGAAGGATCTTTATCCCCGCCATTTGAAGGGGGCAAAGGGCGGCTGACACCACCCTGGTGAAGACAGGAGGTGAGAGAGAGAGACCAAAGGGGAGGACCTCGAACTGATATGCCTTGCTTTGAAAGGCAAAACGAAGGAACTTTTTGTGATCTGGATGAATGGGTACATGAAAATACGCGTCTTTGAGATCTATTGTTGTGAACCATTCGTTTGGTTCTACAGCCTCCAAGATTTGTGCAGTGGTCAGCATCTTGAGCCGTAGTACTTTTATGTACATATTTAAACGTCTCAGGTCTAAGACGGGTCAGAGACCACCATCTTTTTTGGGCACGATGAAATAATTCGAATAAAACCCAGTGAGCTGTTCGTTGGGCTTTAGCTGAGAAATTGCATTCTTTTTTTAAAAGGGTCATAATTTCTTCTGATAAAATCTGTGCCTGGACTTGTTTTTTTTACCACAGTCATGTGTACTCCTAAAAATGGGGGAGGTCGACACCGGAACTGAATTCTGTAACCATTTTTTACTGTAGAGAGTACCCAATGGTCTGAAATTTTTTCCTCCCAACTGTCCAGGCGTAGTTGGGAGCACATTCCGGCCACCCTTTTGGTATTGCTATGCAGTCCTTCCTTGGGGGCCTGAGCCCCTGGGATTCCGCTTTCTCTGCGGTGCATCCCTAACTGATGACCGAGACTGAGCCACCTGTTTGCGCCATGGTTCCCACCTGGCACTTCGACTGTCATCAAATCTCCAAAAATGACTATTCTGTCTTCCACCAAACTCCCATGGTTGTGGTCGATTAAAGTGGGGAGGCTGAGGAGGCTGACAGCCTTGATACGACTGTCTAGTTATCCTAGAGCGACCAAATGTGCGCTGCACTGACTCCCTTCTACAACGCGCTTGTTCTGCTTTGTCAAGCGTTGCTTGAGAATCTGGGTGAAAAACTCGACCAGGAGTAACTGGCATGTAAATCAGTTCTTTTCTGATAATGTCAGGCAGGGAGGTTTGTGCTAACCAGATCTGCCTACGAGAAAGTATTGCAGATGACATAGACGCACCAATGTCCCTAGTAAGCTGTGTGTGTGTAGCAAGGGCTGCATCCACCAAACCCAAAACGTCCCGATCTTCCTGACTTATAACTTTTTTCATAGCCGCCAAAATTATGGCCAGCGCATTACCAGACTGGGCCGCACGTGTGGCCGCATTATAAGTCCGATACACCAGATTATCGGTCTTTTCACATTCTTTCCTGGGACACCGGGGGTCATCAGTCAACCGGTCTGGACCTAGAAGTGTTAATGCTGCCATTTCACGCTCTACTGCTGGCATACCTCCCATGCCCGTTTCTGTAGCATACTGTATTTTGACAAAACGCCTGCAACCAGCGTTGAATTGAGGGGCGGCTTTAGGATTATTCCAGGCCTTGCTTAACACCTGAGAATAATCCTCAGCCACAGGGATCGAAACAGAAGGTTGGGACTGAGAGACTCCTGCCCACAACGCTTGCCCCACCGACACTGTGTGAGTTTCAGTCTGTTTCCAACTCCAAAATCCTTGCAGCACTAAGAATTCGAGTGACAATATCAGGCTGTGCAGAGTCTCCATCCTTCACAGAAGACTTTGATTCATCCCCCTGATCTTCCTCACTCATGTCCTGATCATTACTGCCAAACAGGGAGTCATGAGCATGAAGAGAAATTGCATCAGGAGTGTTACCTTTTTTCTCCCGATATGAAGGAAAATCATTATCAGAAGAAAGCACAGATTGCGTGCTTCTCACCATTTCCTGAGGCCTAAAATGGTCCATCTTCCCAGCCAGATCTTGTAAGGTTGCCAAAATTTGCTGCTGGGTGTCAGAATGTGAACCTGAAACTTTTGACCTTCTCTCACAGGTGGCCTCAGAACGGCTAGGAGAACGTTCTCTTCTTCGTTTAAGGGAGTGTGCATCACTCATCGATGACTGGACTCCACTTTTAGAGGCTACCTGTTTAATAAACCGGACTCTTTGCACCCTTTCTTGCAGAGAGAAATTTACAGCAGCAGGACATGGATCTTCAATGTCCTCCAGTAAATGAGTCATGCCCAAACATGATGGACATTCCCAGTGACCGTCACGAGGATGCAAAGTAGCATGACAGTAACCGCACAATGATTGATTCATGATTGCTGAACATCCAATACAGCTGCGTACAGCCATAAAACAAATAACACACAAAATATAAATGCCTTACTCCTGCGAACAGGGATTTGTTAATAAGTAATGTGTGCAACACAACCAAAAGCCAAATAAAATCTCACTCAATCCACTGCGAACAGTAGCATAACAGAGCAAGCATATTAACTCTCAGTTCATTCAGTCAAAGACAAATTAGATAAATTAGGAGGTACCAACACCTATTCTATGCGCGAACGCACAGATCAACAGGTGGGAAAATCCCCCTGCTGCGAACAGCGGAACAGTGTGAACAAAAAATCCTCCTTTAATTTTATGAATAATAGAACAAAAAAGCTACTTACAAATGCATACGCTTTCAAAAGCGTTGGAATACAATCTGTAAACAAATATCAAACTCGTAAATCAGAATAATAAACACCAACCACTTACCTAAATATAGCGGGAAAAAAGGGAAAAATTACCGCAATCCTCAGGGGCACCAGGCGCCTGCACTATAGTGACGGATTGAATGGGTAATATTCCAGTATCAGCATATACATACGGATTATCTAAACCGGTCTCAGAAGAGGCGAGAAAGGCAAAGAGGAAGTACTTCGTTCACCCGGATGTTTTATAGTGAACCAACCACTCAGGGTCAGTCACCTGACGTTGTTTACATTAGGTCTCGGAAAGGTATCAGAATGGCGACATTCAAGGTAAGACCATGGTGACGGACTGAGTGAGGTCGAAATAGATCACTGCTGTTTATGAGACAAATAATTCCCCTTCAAAATCAAAAAAAAAAAAAAACATTTTCTGCTCTGTTTTAGTTTTTGTTGACATTTGTGACCCTGGACCACAGAACCAGTCTTAAGTGGGGTTTTTTTTTTCAAAATTGAGATTAATATATCATCTGAAAGCTGAATAAGTTTTCCATTGATGTATGGTTTGTTATGATAGGACAATATTTGGCTGAGATACAACTTTTTGAAAATCTGGAATCTGAGGGTGCATGGTACTGACTCAGATGACTTTGAGTCACACAGAGAAACATCATTTCCACAATATCACATGAAATAAAGACACTCTATCAAACTCTGATAAACTCAGCATAATTTTTTGTCACGTGGGACTGATTGTGTAGGAATTACTAGCTTTATACAAAAAGATTAAATGAAGCCTAACTGTATGAGTGGGATGCCAAGACCTCCACTCCTCTTTATTCAGAGAATAATTGGTCAGACCCACAAAAACGCACCACGCAGAATCTATGAAACAGGACCTGGTCCAGGACTACAGATAGTTTCCTCTTCTCTGGTGTTCTTCTTCTGGGAAAACAGGCATTTGCCACTCATGATCTGGTGTATTATAGCTATTATTAGTTTGACTCAAGTCAACTTTAACTGTGAAATCTGAATGACTGTATGAACTGGGTCTCGTTGTGCCCTCATATAATGTATATTATATTTGTTTTCATGTTTTATTCAGTTGTGTGAGTTCAGTCATCAGCATTAACTGTTCCAGTCTCTTATGTTTGTTTCAGCTGCTGTGGGTTATTTTAATAGACAGACAAAGTGGGATGGGATGATTCACATACTGCTACTGACCGACAAACAACACACACTGGGGTCAAGATTGGACGAGTTTGGTTCTGACAAGAAATGATGTACAGGAATATTCTGGAAATAATGATTCTGGATATTCTGGAAAAATGTCATTACTTTATTCAAAAGTAAGATACAAGTGAAAGGATTTCATATTTCTGCTGCATATTCTTTAAGATTTTAGTATTATTTAAAAAAAAAAAAACATGAAGGAATAAACATGAAAGGACCACAAATGTCAGAGAAGATGAACAACAGTCCAAAAGAGCTTTCATGACAGTCTCAGATTTTTATCACTGTTTCTTCATCTGAGGAATATGCAACATTTTCTCATATAACCTCTAGTTGGCAGCTTTCTTTAAAATAGAATCTAAATAGTCCCTTAAGTCTCTAAAAGACCATGATTACTCACACATAATTTTATGATAAATTTCAATATTTTGGTTGTGACTTTTACAGTATTATTGCTACATTTTCAGTCGTATCTTACCGTATAAAATGATTAGATTATACTGTTGTCAGTTTGTGTTGTATTCAAATGAAAAAAATACAAGTGTGAGAACGTATATACAGGTGCATCTCAATAAATTAGAATGTCGTGAAAAAGTGCGTTTTTTCTTGTAAGTTATTTCAAAAAGTGAAACTTTCATATATTTTAGATTCATTGCATGTAAAGTAAAACATTTAAAAAGTTTTTTGTTTCAATTTTGATGATTAGAGCTTACAGCTCATGAAAGTCAAAAATCAGTATCTCAAAATATTAGAATATTTACATTTGAGTTTCAATACGCTGCAGCACATCGCCACACTGGCTAAAGCAGGATCAATATCAACCCTTTCTTTATAGGGCACTTCAACTTCATACTCAAAGTTTAGATTTTCTTCGACATCTTTCTTGTTCTGCTCCAGAGCTGCTTGAGTTTGTTTCAGTTCATTTTGCTTTAGTTCCATCAGCTCAACACGTGATTTTAGATTGGAGATTTTTGCCTCCAACTGCTTCCGATTCTTCAACACATCTTGAGTCATCTTCAGGGATTTTGGTTTTATTGTGTCAAGAAACTTGAAGAATTGTGTCATTCCTCTAAAACTGAGATTCCATGCATATTTCTGTTCTGTTTCATATTGTTCATCAGCAGCATCTGACTGACAGTTGTCAAACAGGAAAAACACTGGCTGATTCTTGTCATTTACTGCACACTTGATTTCAGCCTCTTTAACAGCCGTCAGGACATTTTTAGGTGGAGCTCCAGTTGAGTGTGTGAGGAGTAAGACAATGTTTTCAGCAATATCTCTCCCAAATAAAGACTGAACAGCATCAAATATGTAGATTTGTCTGTCAGAAAGTTGGTTTTGTGTTGCTTTAATCACCAGACACACTGCATCTATTTCATGAATCCCTTCTGCAGATTTACATAAACTAAGCAAACTCTCAGCGATCTGTTTATCCAGTTCAGTTCCGCGTGTGCCTCCATATCCTGGTGTATCGATGAATGTCAAATCTGTTTTACTTTCTTGTAGATAAAACTCATAAACACTGATGATGGAGGTCTGACTGTCAGCTGATGTTCGGTCACTCTGATCATCTGTGATCTCAAACCAAACCTTGTCTTCTCTCTGAACACCTAACATGTAGTTGATCATCGCATTGATCAGGGTTGTTTTTCCTGTTCCTGTTTCTCCCACCATCAGAATGGTTGTATGGGGTTTGTTTTTGTCTCTTTCACCATATGTCATTTTTCTGTATAGTTCTGATTGATTCAAATTGTCTGTCCTTGTTTGCAGACGATATCGAGCAGGATTTCCATCTTTAAATAAGATGCTTTTTTTGATGAGATCATTTGTGTTCTGTATATAAAAAAATACACAATAATAAAACATAATAAAAACAGATGAACAATGATATACAACATATATATATATATATATATATATATATATATATATATATATCTAAGCCTCAAGAATGGTTTTTTTGGGGGGTTTTGCTTGTTCAAAAATTTTCTATAACATTTTCAGAGTTGTGAGGTCTGGACTCAGGTAGATGCATAATGTCAGCAGCTCAGTGTCTCTCAGGCTAACAAGTTGTTGGGCCCATGAATATTAATCACACTGTCTGCATTCGCCCAAGCTAATTTTCTAAAGTGAAAATTCAGTTGTTTTCATTAAATTTGTGAATATGTCAAAAGAATCAAGTCTCACTTGGATGTGTTGTCCTGTTTTCTCAGACTCTCCTGTAATGCTTTCTTTGTGTTTACGTTTCTTTTGTAAGGACTTCAGTGGTTTATAGTGCTCCTCCTGGAATTTTTTATTAAAAATCTTAGACATCAGATATTTCTGTAATAAGTTCATAAATACAATGCACATAAAAATGGTACTGAGAAATGTGCATGTTTATGACAAGCTTTATTCCTCAGAAATAAATGTGTCTTACCTTGGATGGACCAGCTTCACTGATGGGTCTGAATGTGTGATTGATGTGTTTCTCTGAGTCTCTGCACTCTACACACACCGGCTGTTTGTCCTCCAGACAGAAGAGTTGGAGTTTCTCACCGTGTAAACTGCAGATCTCTTCAGATCCTGATAAATGACTCTCATTTCTCTGCTTCAGGAACGACTCACACTGCTTTTGTAAAGCAAGATTAACTGGTGGTCTGAGTTTTGAGGATCTTCTCCTGCAGACAGGACACTCCTGAGTTTTCTTGGCTCTCCAGAACTGATGAAGACACTCTTTACAGAAACTGTGACTACATGACAGAAGAACAGGAGCCTTGAAGATTTCACTGCACACGGGACAAGAAAGCTCTTCTGCAGACACATTTAGTGAAGCCATTTTCAGAGTTTGAGCTCCAGCAGTCTTAATTTTACTCTGTTTCTGTTAAATTAAAAAAAGAAAAGAAAAAAAGAATAACCATGAGAATCACAAAGATCTGCTGTCCGTTCAGAAACAAATTTCCCATCTCATAAATCCTTGTTGAAAGTTTTTCTCTTCATTTTTCACTGATAGCTGATTCCTTTCTCTTTTCTCAAGCGAGAATACAGTTATTACAAAAAGGAGAAATAACACAATAGTCTCTTCCAGGTAAGTGTTGTAAAAGAGTGGACTTTCTGATCACATGTGTTGTGTTGAAACAGGTCAAAGAACAACATGGGCCATAAAACAACAACAAAAAGCTATTTGCTGCTCCTAATATGGAAATCTACAAGCAATCCAAGTTCCAGTTCAAAGTTCGAATACTATTATTGTCATTCTAGTTATACAACAAAGTGCACAGCAGAACAGAATCGCATTTCTCTAAGCCCAATGCTCAATGTGGATATAGAGACAAAATAACATATCACCATATAAGACAATTCTAAACTAAATATATACTGAATAATGCAAGAACTAAAAATAGTGGGGGAAGTGCACGTAATAGATGTATTGCATAATTACTCTGTGAGTGTATGGTTCAGTGTGACATTTGATGTAACATTGCTAAAAAGCAGCAGCATAGAGAATAATAGCATATATTATTCAGTCTGTGCATATATATTGTGTATTATCTGTGTATTGTCAATGTGAGTTGAGTATTGGCCTGCGGAAAGAAGCTTTTTCTGAGTCTGTCAGTCTTGCATTGCATACTATGATAATGTTTGCCTGAGTGCAGAAGGGTGAACAGTTCATTGGCGGGATGGGTGGAGTCACTGATTATTTTGGTGGCTCTACTAAAGCAGCGTGATAGATGTAATTCTGTATAGACGTGAGGGAGGTCCTGATGAATTTTTCTGCTGTCTTTACCGCTCTCTGGTTGGACTTCTTGTCTGCAGCCGTACAGCTACTAAACCAGACTGAGAGGCTGCTGGTCAAAATACTCTCTATTCTGCGTCTAAAGAAGGTTGTGAGGACAGGAGGAGGATGTTTGCTCTCCTCATCTGCCTTAGGAAATGCAGACGCTCCTGAGTTGCAACCGTGTAAATATATTGGAATATTGCAATAACATAAAACATCAAGGTATTACTTGTATCACAAAGGTGTTTTTTAAAATAGTTTTCAATGTAGTTAGTCCAGTTTGCCATGTTTGTCTCATTTTGGTGGTTCTATATTATTTGTCTCTAGTATTTTTGAAATGTGGTTTAAATATTTCCACTAATTAGTTTAACTGATGAGAGGAACTGAACAGAACCAGCCATAGGTGTAATACTTGACTACAGTATAGTTATAGACTACACAATGTACACACACACACATTTCTATTTTTATTTCTTTTTCCCCGCTTTCTGCCTGCTATATTTCTCTACCAAAATCCAAACCAAGATGTTGCCTCAGGAGTCTAATTCCCTCCCACTGTCCAGCCAGAGATACAGTTACAGTACTGTAACATAATATCGGGTATTATATTTGGGGGCAGTCGTGGCCTAATGGATAGAGAGTTGGACTTGTAACCCGAAGGTCATGGGTTCGAGTCTCAGGTCTGGCAGGGATTGTAGATGGGGGTGTGAATAACCAGCACCCTCTCCACCCTCAATACCACAACTGAGGTGAGACCCTTGAGCAAGGCACCAAACCCTGCCCAATGCTCTGGGTATATGTTCACTACTGTGTGCATCCACTTGGATGGACAAATTCCGAGTATGGGTCACCATACTTGGCCACACACCACTTCCCTTTCCCCTTTCACTTTCCCTGTGTTTCTGGACTGACCCAGATCACAAATAAGATATTGACTGAACTTAAATGATTTCACATTCTTTATAATATAAATAAATCATTTTTCTCTTGTTGTATTACTTTATATAATGGATGTAATCAGACAAACATAAAATGCTGCCACAGAAACAAAATTAATTATTTAAATTAATTTATTGATACAGCTGAGATACAAGCATTTCATATTTTTTTCATGTTCTCATACATAATTTGGTCACTCAGTGTTTAATAATACAATTCCAAACAGTCTCTATACAGTCAGTATAGTATTTTACATGAGTTAATTTAGCAGATGATTTTTATCCTAAGAAAATAATTGAAAAATGTTAGATTCATAAAATACATTTGCAGTTATAATTAATGATAAAAATTGCTCATGACATGTTTTTAAAATTAAATGAAATATTTCCAGGATCCTATTTTAAGATTTTATTTGAAGGCCAGTTTAGGAAAGCATGAATTAAAAAATAATAACAATAATGAAAAAGAAAAAAAAAGAAATCAATAAATTGTTGTTATGCATTGAGGCAGCTTAATTCCAAGTGTTTTTCTTTGTTTAGTAAGTAATTCACTGAGATGGCATTATTGAGATAGGATTGAGCCGGTATTGATGTTAATTTATTATTCATGGCATCAAAACGGTCTCTTGAGGCCGGCAGAAGCTCATTGTCATAAACCTGAGTGCAAAACGCTGCTTGGATAGGAGAGCTTCAAGATACTGAAATAATGATCCACACTTGTCTTTATACTTGCTGGCAGTTATTATTTTAACGATTGCAAGCACAGAAAACTGTAAATCTGAACTATACTTTGATTCAATCTCCACTGCGACGCAGTATATAGGTTGGGCTTTTGTAATCTAATAATTTCTTCTCACTTTCATGTAGTGTGTCTTACTTTCTCCATACAGTCCTTATTTCATTTCCACTTTCAAAACTACCATAATTGTCTGTAAATTGATTTTATTTTTAATTATATTCCTGTAATTTATAAATATAACGTGACCCAAGTTCACCAGAACATGTTGATAACACAGCTGATGGCCAATTAATCTATTCTATGTGCAGACAATAATATAGATAAAATATTGAAGAGGAGAAGTTATAGGTGTGTTCAACTTCATGCGACTCTTTCTGCTCCCGGTAGTGATGCTCTCGCGGTGTTTGGATACTCGTATCACAGATGAAGTGAATAACATGCAATATTTGTCAAATTTTTTATATACTTTTTATATACTGATTAATACAGGGCCATCTGTTCAAGAATAACGTTCAACATAAACATATAAATACCAATAAAGTGGGGGTATATTTGCTTTTATCAGTGTTTTTTATTAAATGTGACTCAACATTGCGAATATACAGTAAAAAAGCCTTTACTCTTCTAAAAACAGATTTGTGAGCAGTATTTTTTTAATGCAAAAATTATACAAAGGTTTGTACAAGCATAGCCTATACAACTCACAACAAGTACAAAAACAAATAAACATTCATGAGAATATGTAAAGTTAAACAATTCATGCCAAGGGTAAAATTACAACAATTTAAAGTAACAAAAAGCTTCATAAGTCTTTCTTGCTTTTTTGTTCTTAATTTTATCTAATGTAGTACCATATTGTTTAATCTCTTTTATAAAATGTTCAAAGTTTGGTTTAGCTTTAGTCCATTTTTTCACACAAATGTAATTTTTTCAAAGAAAAATAAGATTTGTGTGCAGTATTGGAATTGAAGATGTTAGAAACACACGTCATTGTTGTCATGTGGTGAATTTGGCCAATCGTGAAACAGCGTTATCAGCGCTCCCGTGGTCCTCTGGAGAAACTGCGGCGGCTGAGTGAGCCCCGGCTGCTCTCGAAACGCTCTCGCGGTACTTTGATGCCACAGGTGACAGTGACGTGGCGTCGGCGCCGGTTCAAGTCGGACAAATTTTCTAACCGGCTAAAAGAAATTTCTTTCAAAATTATTCACAAATTCTATCCTGTTAAACATTTTCTTAGTAAGTTTAAGAAGGATATTGATGTTAACTGCTCTTTTTGCTCTTTGCACTTGGAAACTGTACCCCACATCTTCTGGCACTGTAGTTTTGTTAAAAAGTTATGGTATGACGTCTCTGTGTTTATCACAGAAAAGATACTCTTTAATTTTATTTTGCATTTTGAAAATGTAGTTTTTGGATATATAATTCAAGATAATGTGAATAATGAATCTTTTGTCATTAATCTATTTATTTTATTAGTTAAGTTTCACATTCATAAGTGTAAATTTTCTAACAGAAAACCCTGTTTCACAGTGTTTTATAAAGAATTGGAAAGCTATTTTTGTACTATTCAAAGTAGCACTAATAGAAAGGCTATCAAAACTGTCCGTTTGTGTTCTATCTTCAAAATATTCGAGTAATGTAAAGGTAATGCATGTTTTTGATTGTATTTTTTTTTCTTTTCTTCCCTTTTTTTAAATTTTATTTTCTTATTTTATTTTTTCCTTTATTTCCTTGGCTTTATATTGTCTGTTGTATTGTTCTGTATATGTTGTTTAAGGCGTAATAATTTTTATTATTTTTTTTTTTTAAAGGTGACCTATTATGCAAAAATCCCTTTTATAAGGTGTTTGAACACAGTTGTGTGGCTGCAGTGTGCGAAAACATCCAGCCTATAAATAGTGAAATCACCCACATTTATTTATAATCTAATAAAATCATAAACGGTCTCTCAGGACAAGCTGTTTCAGATTCTCCCTCTGTGCACATCACTGAGGGGAATACGTCCTGCCCATTTGTGACGCTGCCCTATTGTCATGACTGTAAAGATGAGGAAGCAAGTTGCAAGTGAAAAATAGAGTTTATTGTAGTCAGAGAATGAGACACCAACAGAGATACTTGATGAAGGTGGCGCGGGACCAGATGGACTGCAGGTGGGTGTGGTGATGAACGGATCCGTAGAAACGGGAGAATCCAGAACTCAGGACGTGGAACACAACACATACACGGAACTCCATTCACAAGACTAGACAGCAGCACAGATGGATAACGGCAGGCAAGACAGGCACTAGACACGGAGACATCAACAACGATCTGACAAAGGAGAAAGAACTGAGTGAGTATTATAGGTGAGTCAAGGAGCTGCAGCTGCGGCGGCACTGCAAGGCTCAAGCTGGTGTAGTGGTGGTGTCAGCTCGTACGCCCTGCGTACTACACGCACACACATAACAATACACAGGACGAGGAGAAAACAATGAATGAGTGAACCGTGACACCTATAGACACAGCCCTGAGTGAGAAGCTGCGGTCCGGGGGGGCGGCCAAGATGGCGTCGTAGCAAGACAGGTTTGCGGGAGCTCTTAAAAACTTTGCTCAGATCCCGGGTTTCTTTAAAACAGTTCATGTTCAGAAGTAACTGGAAGATACAGTTTATATTATGAGTTAAGTAGCCTCCTTTAATTATCTTTTTTCTTTTACATATTTTTGCTATTTGAGCTCTACTGAAGACGCTTTTGCCAGCTAGTCGCTAGTAATAATCCACGTGCTTTTGCTATAAATTGCTGTGTTGACTTGCGAATATGGAGGAAAAAGAAGAAACTCTCCTTGCTATGCACAGCTATGCAAGGAGAACAAACGCTGAATTGGACGCAGTTGTTGGACAGTCTGAGTTCGCGCTTTTACCCGATACACCTGAACCGAACCCTGCAAAAAAAAGTAAAACGAGCGCCAACAGTCCTTCGGTGAGTGATGCCATGCTAATGAGATTCATGCAGAGAATGGAGGCCATGCACGAAGAAACTTTGCGCCGAATTCAAGGAGTTGAAAAAACAGTACTTGAAAACTCAAACTCTATTAAACAGATAATCAGCTCCCTCGAATTCCACGGTGAACAGGTGAAGCATTTGAGTGATAAAACTGAGGAGCTGAAAAAGAAAATCGTAAGATTGGAGAAAGACAACGTCGAACTTCGTGACAGGTGTAATGATCTGGATGCGTACAAGAGAAGATGGAATCTTCGCGTCGCTGGTAGGGGCGTTGCTGGTAGACATGTGGGGCAGTCATCCCCACATGTCTCAAATCCACAACAATCATACTGGTACCAAAGAAATCACCTGTGTCCTGTCTGAATGACTATCGTCCCATAGCACTGACCCCAATCATGATGAAGTGCTTTGAGAGGTTAGTCATGCAAAAAATCAAAATCAGCCTCCCCAACACACTCGATCCGCTCCAGTTTGCATACCGTCCAAACCGCTCTACGGACGATGCAATTTCCTCCACCCTCCACCTGGCTCTTACCCACCTAGAAAATAAAGACTCCTACGTTAGAATGCTGTTCATTGACTTCAGCTCGGCATTCAATACAATAATCCCACAACAGCTCATAAATAAACTAAACCTGCTGGGCCTTAACACCTCCCTCTGTAATTGGATCCTGGACTTTCTAACCGGAAGACCTCAGTCAGTCCGTGTCGGCCACAACACCTCGAGCACTACCACACTGAGCACAGGTGCCCCACAAGGCTGTGTGCTCAGCCCGCTGCTCTTCACACTGCTGACCCACGACTGCACTGCCAAGTTCAGCTCCAACCACATCATCAAGTTTGCTGACGACACAACAGTTGTAGGTCTCATCAGCAACAACGATGAAACACACTACAGAGAGGAAGTACAACTGGCTGAATGGTGTGGCACTAACAACCTGTCCCTCAATGTGGGGAAGACAAAGGAGGTTGTGACGGACTTCAGGAGAAACTCTGTTGACCACCCCTCACTGACCATTGACAGCTCGACGGTGGAGAGAGTCAGCAGCACTAAATTCCTGGGGGTGCACATCACAGAGGATCTCACCTGGACCACCAACACCATGTCACTCTCCAAGAAGGCACAACAGCGCCTACACTTTCTCCGCCGGCTGAAAAGAGCAAGTCTCCCTCCACCCATCCTCACCACATTCTACAGGGGAACCATTGAGTGCATGCTGAATAGCTGCATCACTGTCTGGTATGGGAACTATAGTGCAGTAGACCTCAAGACCCTACAACGGACAGTGAACACAAAGATCATCGGTGCCCCCTCCCCTCCATCCTGGATATTTTCCTTTTTCACGATGCTCCAGTAAAGCCAACAGTATCGTGAAGGACTCCACCCATCCCTTCCACAGTCTCTTCCAGCTACTACCATCAGGAAGACGGTACAGGAGCATCAGAGCCCGCTCCACCAGACTGCTCAACAGCTTTTTCTCCCAGGCTGTGAGAGCCCTGAACTCAAATCACCCCACCCCCCTCTGAAACCACACACAAACCCACTACCTCCTGAAACATGGACCATCTCACCTACTCCCTCCCAAACACCCCCAACCTTACCACATCAAAGGAAAAAACAAACAAAAAAAATGGAAACTTTTTTTGAGCACTTCGAAGTGTGCTACACACAGATGAGTGGGCCTGTACAAACCACCTGTAGTAACACACTCTCCTCTATGCGCACTAGACACTTTTCACACACACTGCTGGGTGTACATAATACCACAAAAGACTCAGTAATATATGTGTTTACATGCTCATGCACTACAAATCATCTTGCACTGTTCCCCAGCCAGCTGCTTGACTTACGATGTTTCTCTTTGCACATGTCCAGTATTAATGTGAAGCATTTGTATAGTTTGTATTTTTTTATTTATGTATAGGTAACCATTTACAGTATATATAGTATATTTATAGTCAAAATCTGTCAGTAGGTTAGTTGTGTATAGGTTTTTACTGCTTTTACTTCGTTGTTGTATGTCTGTACTTATGTAGCACCGTGGTCCTGTGAGGCACGACATTTCGTTCCACTGCATGTCCCCACATGCAGTGGAATGACAATAAAGCTCAACTTGACTTGAACTTGACTTGACTTGGTATTCCGGAGAAAGCAGGAGAGAACGTAAAGCAGATGATCATCGACCTCTTCAGCCAGGTTTCTCCAGGCATCGCTGCAGATCTGCGCCATGGAGTTGACATCGCTCATAGGCTGGGACCTCGTTCTGCTGCGGAAAGGTCCTCTCGTCGCATAATTGTCTTATTTTCGTCACGGTCCCAGCGGGACAACGTTTGGAGAGATGCCAAAACGTCTGTCCTTCTCAGGGAAAAGAAGATCAAGATCTTCGAGGATCTTTCGCAGAAAGACAAGGATGCAAGATCTCTCCTGTGGCCGACGGTAGAGAAGGCGAGACGGGAAGGAAAGAGAGCTGGCTTTCACGGTCCATTTGCTGTGATTGAGGGTAAAAGACTGACCGCTAAAGATGTAGCCAACACTTAACATGTTGGCAATGCTTATTCAACAAGCAACTGTTTCTTCTAAGTGATTAGCTTGATAAGTGAAATAATTATCTTATAAGTGATTAGCTTGATAAGTGAAAGCATTCTTTTCTAAGTGATTAGCTTGGTAAGTGTAAGATTTTTTATTTATTTTTTTCAAACACTACTTCTACTTATGAGGGTTTTTTAAAAATCTATTTATTTATTTATTTTATTATTACTTTTTTTATATAATATTTTATATATTTTTCTTTTTATTTCTTTTTATACATTTTTATTTTATTTTTTTATTTACTTTTATTCTCTTTTTTATTTACTTTTATTGTTATTCTCTGAACTTAAATCTGAACACCTTATTCCCGGTTGAGCTGTTGTTGTGGTTGTTGCTCTTTTCGGAGGATAGTGATTGAACGAGTGTACTCTTTTGGTTCACTCAAACTTTGTTCTTTTCTTTTCTTGTTTCTTTTCTATATTGTTCGTGGTTCATGTCATTGTCTTTAATATCCTTTAATGCCAGGGGCCTCAGGGATAGTATCAAATGAAAAGCTCTTTTTTTTGTTTGCCTAAAGCTGTACAAATCAATTCTATTTTCTTCAGGAATGTCATTAACTAATGATGATTACAAATGATGGAAATCTCAGTGAGGTACTTGATATTTGGGGTTCATGGCACCGAACACTCAGCTGGTGTACCAGCATTTGAGAAACAAATTGGTGCACGAGACCTGTTAGGGTCAGAATCAGTCACCTTGTAGGGTCATTTTCATTTATTAGTAATTTCCTTAACAATGAAACTGTAATTCTCATGAATATATAGGTTATCAGTTATCTAGGGTTCTTCTCTGGCCTTAATGTCTGCCCAAACTTGAAAAGAAGCACCAATCAACTTCAGAGGAATTCTTTGTGAATCTAACAAAAACATCTGATTCTTCATCATCGAGCAATTTATTGAAAATCTTTCAGCAGCAACTTGATCTTCCTTTTGCTTATTTTCAAGTTTAATTCAGATGCTTAGCTCAGATGCTTAGCTTAACTTAACCTATACAGAGAAAATAACAAATATAGTCTCACACTTTGTGTGTGGTCATTTAAGGATGTTAACATTTAAACTACAACAATATTACTGAATGCTCACAAATCACAAAGTACAATACATATGAGTTCTTTTCTTGCCATTCAAACCATTCACTGCACATGGCCAATTCTTATATTGGATGCTACACCCTTCAAACACAACAAACAACACAAGACATTCACAATTGGTCTTTTAAACAATCTGTAATAACAAAAGAAATGAGTCTTTATCCTACCAGTAGCAGCATCTCAAGTTGATGAACACATTGTGGCTTTTCCCAGCTATCTTTGAACAAACAGAGCATGTGATTTTCTCCAAACTCAATGGCTAGATTGGTACTTAGCACAACGTCTTTCTCCTTTGGTTTTATAACCAGTATTAACACCAACTTGGGTAGGAAGGCACATTCACTTTTCCAACAGAGATCCCTCTGCACACTGAGCTAATCAAACAAGCACACCTGGTTATATAACATGTGATGTTTCAATGGCCAATCAACTTCCTTGTTTCTTTACAGGTTGCTCCTATACTTTAATAATAGTATCCATTCAAACAGATGTAAATCAAAACTCATTTCATCTGATAGATTTTCTTTTCTTTATTTAACAATGATGATTATATTTTTTCCAACAATTTCAAGTTTAGCTTAACACCTCCCACTTGAGCTCCTGGTCAACTGACCCAAGGAGGTCACATGCTTCTTGGCTGACACTCAATCTCTTCACTGTTCCTCAGTGGGAATCAAAACAACCAAGCGTCTAACATCCCTATGAAGAATCATAGCTGGGATCTTATCACAAAGCTTTTTCATTTGTTTGACATCCTTGGCTGTTTCTGCTTGTTTTGGTTTAACAATCGAGACAGGATAACTGGGGAATACTCTAACCATTACATCTCTTACTATTCCTTTCTTGTCTGCATTTACACTGATGACTCTGGCCAACTTAAACTGACCTCTTAGAGCATTCTGGTCAGCCAACCATACCACATCTCCCACGGCAACATTACGTTCTTTAGTATGCCACTTGTTTCTAACAAACAGGTTAGGACCTGCCAGCTGACACCATCTTCTCCAGAACTTGTTGACTTCTTCCTGGATGAATCTTAGTCTTTTGTATGGATAACCTTCAAATTCGAAACTTCCTTGATCTCCTCTTTTCCCAGTACGTCCCAGAAGAGAATTTGGACTCACATATTCCACACAGTCTTCTCGACTTTGTGTCCTTGCATCGATAGATCTTTCATTGACCAAATTAGCTGCAGTGTAAAGAAAGGTTTGAAATTCACCCCAAAGTCATAACTCCATTACACCCCAGATTCTGGAGGGCTCGCTTAGCCAGACGGACAGCTGCTTCTGCTGCTCCATTTCTGTGAGGGGAATCTGCAGGATGAGTTTTCCAAAACCACTCTGTGCTATAGTTGGCTACTTCAGTTTCTAACTTTACCTTGTCTTGTCGTTCTAGAAACTTGTGAAGATCTCCAAGAACAGACTTGGCCCCTATGAAATTCGACCCCGAGTCTGACCACAATTTCCTTGGATGTCCCCTTAAAGCTGTAAATCTTTGGTATGCCAGCAGAAATCCTTCTGTTGATTGGTCACTGACAATATCCGTATGGATAGCTCTTGATGCCATACAACAGAAGACAATTCCCCAAACTTTGAGTCCCGTCCTTTTCTTTACCTCATCTTTTACCACATAAGGTCCAAACAAATCCAGAGTTGTGAACTCAAATGGTGCAGCTGGTTCAGACCGCTCTGGTGGAAGGTCTCCCATAATCTGTTGGCATTGCTTTGCCCTTGCCTTTCTGCAGGTCACACAGCAGTCTACGGATTTCTTAGCTAATCTGCGGCCTTTCACCACTGTTGTGTGGAGTGACTTATTTAATACGACATTCCCTGTTCAATCCTCTGCAAAGGCCAAACCGAGACATCTAAGCAACATTGAGCATGATTTGAATGATCTTTTAGTACAGGGGGCTCAAAGACGCAAAGACAAAGAAATCAAGAAACAGGAGAAGAAGGAACGACGCAGATGGAACAAGAACAAAACCACAAGTCCAGCAGGCTCTCGGCCAAATGAGAGCAATCCTCAAGCTGATGAGGAAACAAGAAATGTTGAGTAAAAAGATAATGAAATTAATGAGAGAAATGATTAAACTGGCATGTGATTTTCAAATGAATTACCAAACCCAGAAAATGGACTAGAGGAGATGGAGAAGCCAGCTCAGGCTATAAAAATGCAGAGACAAAGTATTAGGTTAAAGATGTGCCATATAGTTAGAGCCCGTGTATTACTTGTGTGAGTGTTTTTACTTTATTTATATTTCTAGAAGTGTTTTACTTTGTTATATTCTTAGAAGTGTTTGCTTTGCAAAAACAAGTGGTTTTAGGTGAGGAGATGCATTTTGCATAGACATATGCAGAATGGAATTTCTAGCCCCAACCGCAGCATAATCAGCTGAAGGCACCTGCTAGGTGCGAACCCGCGGTTAAGCCTTACATGTATATGGTATGTGGGGTATTGCAGTTTTATCATGTGTTTGAAGATAGCTATAGGCATGCTTAACATTTAGAGAGGTTGATGCTTCCCTTTGAACTTTTGCCCCCGCCGCTAGTAGCACACAGCGATAGAAGATGTGCAGCTGGCGTGCACACCAGCATAAGAGAAAGAGGGGGGCTGAAGGGGGAAAGTAACGGAAAGGTGATTGTGGTAATGTTGACGGAGACGAATGAGACGTTATAAATATATGCTGTAATCCTCATTTCGGGGCCGTCATCCCGTGGTGAAGACTTTTCGTTGTTATTTTTGTATTCTGTATTTTGCTTATGAGTTATTGTTATTAATAAAACGAAACCAGATTGTTGGTGATTCGTTCAATTTTAATCACAGTCTCTGAGTAATTATTTACATAATAACCAGTTATCAGAACCTGAATAAAATTCCTAATTGCGAGTCTCAGAGCCCACGTGCCCGGCTGATCAGGACGGACACCGGAGGGTAAAGCTGCTGATCATCGTTAGACATCCTCAGAACACCAGGTAAATATGGAGGCGTCTATTATGATACCTGTGTGGGGCTGAGTTGATGTGATACTTGAGGTCATTGAGTCGGTATAGAAATACAACATGGCGTCCAACGTGTAGGGCTCGATTAATTTAGAATAAAGAATTCAGGGATAACATAGTGAAGCGAGAAAGTGAAAGTATCTGCGGGTTGCATCACAAGACCCAGAGGGGTTAATGCGCGCACAGGCTTGAAAAGACCTGAACATAGAAAGTGAAACAATAGCAAAACGCTCAGAGGAGTAGTGCTAGTGAGTGAAACTAGGTCAGTTCCTAAATTTTCAGTGATAAAATGGATAAATTTTATACGATATCGCTGACGGCCGAAAATTTCGGGGAACGACTAGTATGGGTCAGCCCGACACATGCAAAGTGTGGCATAGGACCGATGCCGTGGAGCGAGATAAGAAATCTCGCCCCGGTCGTGAACATTAGAGTCTTAGATGGAGTAGAAAATCCACCTTTTATATACTCGAATAAAGGAGGGAAAGATGGATCTCCTAAAGTGAGGGTCTTTGATGAATCCGGCGGGGAAGTGAAAGACATCCCCGTAAGGAAATGGGATTCTTTAGACCAAGGCGAACCGGATGCACAGATCGAAAGGGATCAGTGCAGTTTCGTGCCCAGAGAAAGGGAGGTAACTCCGGATCAAAGCCGCCTCATATAATCCCGAAAGCCCGAGAACGCCGAATCCGCGCCCGATGAGGACTCAGGCAGTGGAATTTGCCCGCAAAGGAAAAATATGGTTATCCATGAAAGGCGCTGGAAGACGAAGAAGAACGATGCGTGATGTCAACGCAGCTAATAAATTTCTCTGTCATGCGGTGGGTGGACGCCGCATTGAGAGAAAGAAACGGGTCCCAGGTTTCCGAGGCAAGATCCTATAAAATTACGCAACGCCGTAAAACCCCCATAAAGACCGGCGACGTAATATTACAGAAAATAGGGGGACCGAATGGAAAACCGGTTATACACGCGGTTGGACATGAGAGAGGGCAGAAGAGCGCGTTGGAAGAAGATCTAACTGCAATGCTTACTCTAGATGTATTGGTGGATAAAATCTGTTTAATGTCCCGAGAGAACCATTATAGAACGGTAGCAATGCCAATAATATCAGGAGGTATATTCGGATTTGACAGTGTAGTCATGGGGGCTTCTCTAGTGAATGTTTTGAGAAGGAAAACAGATCGTACAGAGTTGCCCAGGATGTGGCTTATCTGTCATCCTGATGCGGCCGTATTACGGGCAATCACAGATCGAGTGAACTTAGATCAGGCTGCGGGCGAAGGTGGCTCCAACCAGGGGGCGCCTCTTACTCAGGAACCGCCGGCAACACAGCGCGGAACCATAGAAGAAGAACTGCTCCCCGAATACCCCGTTGTCCGGCGAACAGCGACCTCCAGGGGAAAGAAGGATCCTATAGAAAATCCGTTCAGCAGATTAAAGCGTGGAGAGGGTTATGAAACATTCCAACTAGGAAAAGGCTTATATAGACCGACACACGCAAAAATAGAAAAAGCAGAAACTAATTTGGCCCGACAGAATCAGTGGGACGTGGAATACGTTCCCGGAGTTCGGTGCGGACAACTGTGGAGCCTGTTGAACGGGGGAGGTGCCGCTGAGGTCCTAGCAGATGACAGGTTAACTCAACGCACTAAAAAAGCAATATTAGCGCAGAAAGAGATAGCCAATAGAACCGCACTGGAGAGGATAGTGCGAGATGGAGTCGGGGAAGAAGTATTCGACGAATATTATTCGGGTCCTGATAGTGAGGAATCAGAATTTGATGAAGATGAGGAAGACGAAGCTGATTATGAGGAATTAATACTTCCCGAGCAGAGAACGCCTCGTAATCACACGCCCATGCCGAGCAGCGGCGAGCCCGTGTCCAGAAGGTTGAGGTTCAGAGATGAAATCCCAGAAACCGTACCCCCAAGTGGGCACGGAGAAATGCGTTCGGTGGGGATTAGTGAAATAGATCAGCATTTAGCGGCGCTGCATTTAGGCACCCCAGGACAGAAACGACCGGGTTTACCGGCGAGGCAAATGCCGTCCCCACAGCAAAATGAGGTGAACAGCCCAAGGGCTGAGGCGACTTTGGAGGAGTTAATGAGAAAGGATCACGAGTTGAAGCTGTTAAAGAAGGCGAAACTTAAGAATGTAACAGTAAAAGGAAAAGTGAGGGAGATAGTTCGTTTTGGAGAGCAGATGAAGATTTCAGCAGAATCGGTAGATGCTCATATACTAGCAGAATTCGGCTTGCAAGGAGGCAGGAGACTGGCTAGAACATTAGAAGGATTAATTCCAACTAATAAGGACGAGATAGACCAGGAAAATTTTGAATCGCAGTGGCAGAGAGTGGGAGCCTTGACTGCGTGTCAGGAGGTGGCAGACAAAGGTGTGGAAGGAATTCTAAAACACATTTTTCAGGGAGTTAAGAGAAATGCCCTGGTCGGGGCTAGAGAATTTTTATTATACGGTCCCGAGACATCCCCAGAAGAATTAGAGAAAGCGCTAATTCGTTATGACAGAAAAACAGAAATAATACAAACAGAAAAGGAGAGGGCGAATAATAATAACAGTAAACCTCCTCGCCCTAAAGTTCAGCCCAGGCGATCCGAACGAGAAAGGAGACCGAATAGCCGTTACGGCAATGGCCACCGGAAATCGGAAAAAAGGAGGTAGATTTCCTAGGATTTAAACTAGGTAAAGATACTAAATCCCTGACAACCAGCACCAGGGCAAAACTGGAGGAGATGGCTGCTGCAGGGCCCCCGCAGAGCAGGAAACAGCTGCAGTCTCTGCTAGGTACGCTAAACTACATCAGAGAGTTAATACCTAAATATTCCAGGGAAGCTAAAGTCCTATACCAGGGAACCAGAGAGGGAAAATGGCAATGGACAGAGCAGATGGAGACAGCCAGATTAAAATTAATCAGAATGGCACTGGACAGTGGCCAGCTCGAAAGAAGGGACGACGCCGTGCCGTTGCAGGTGCATGTTTCTGAGCAGGAAGGAGAAGCGATGTTGACCCTGTCTAACCAAGATGGAAAGGGCCCTATAGCATTTCTAACGCATCAGCAGGAGGCCACTATGCAAAAATACGGTGAGAACGGGCCTGAGAGGACGTTGGCTGCAGTGGCAAGACGAATACTACAGCTGAAAGCTATAGCCAAAGAACAACCGATCATAATTTATTCGATGGCAGGAGAGCTAGCGCGAATAAAGAAAAATCTCGTTCTCAACCAGGCAAGCATCAATTCACAGAGGTTCGATCAGTGGGGTTTGATTCTCTCAGATAATCAGCTCGACTGGCAAACCTGTAAGCTCAAAAGAGCAGAAAAAATGACTAAATATCATGACAAGCATCAAAACCTGCCAAAATATTTCACAGATGGAAGTGAAAGAGCAGGAAAAGTGCGCTGGGGTTATTTAGTCAAGCATAAGGGGAAACTAATCACATCGCAAAGCGGGGAAATAACTGGCACAGCCCAGTTGGCAGAAATAATAGCGGTTGAGAAAGCCCTGCAGAAAGCAATCGAATTAGGACACAAAGAAATTGTTCTAACCTGTGATTCGGAATATGCCTCGGATGGCATTAATAAAGAATTAAATACGTGGAAGGTTAATGGTTTCCACACAGCACGGGGCAAACCCATGGCACACAAGCAGCAGTGGGAAAATATTAGTAAACTCCTGGAACAGGTAGTAGCACACTGTTACCACCAGGTGTCGCACACGAAACAGGAAAGTGAAGCAGCGCAGGGCAACCGGGAAGTTGACAAGCTGATAGCTCGCGTAAAAGTCCCGGAAGTGCAAGAATTGTTTCAAAAGATGCACGATGAATTAAATCATCCCAGTGTGAATATGATTCAGCTAGAACTGAGGCTGCGGAGCCTGAAAATACCGAACTGGCGTAAATACTACAGAGATGTTAGGACAGGCTGTTGTGTTTGCAGGAAATTTATGACAGCAAAAGGGAGTCATGATAGCCAGCTTCCGAAAGAATACCGTGCTCAGGAAATTAGCATTGACTTCGCAGGGCCGATGAGGCCGAAAACAAAATTAGGGAATTGTTATTTCTTATTAGCCATTGACAACCATACAAAATTGACCATGATATGGCCCATGAAAGCTGCGTTGGCGAGTCACGTGGTAGCCTGCTTGAAGGAATGGATCAGGTGGGAGGGGCCAATGCAAAGCCTGAGGGCAGATGGCGCGCATAACATCAGGAAATGAAATAGAAAGGTTTTGCCGTGAGAATAGAATCGTCCTGACAAAAAGCATTGCCTACCGACCGAGTTCTAATGGTATCGCGGAACGCGCGGTTCGGACAGTGAAAGAGTGGTTCGCTAAAAACAAGGATTTAGGGGATTGGGACCAGAACATCGATCAGTGTCTTTTGGCAGTGAACCAAAGCGCTTTGAGGCACGCAGACAACGCGGAAGAGAAGGCTCGACACGAGGCAGAGACAAAGACAAAGGAAAACCCGAAATTCAAGGTAGGAGATCAGGTCATCATAACACGCCGACATAAACGAGATAGATTTTCCGAGGGGCTAGGCACAATTGATACAGTAAAGACCATAACTGGCACGAACACCGTCGAGTTAGAGAATAACGGTATTCATAGCAACAAAGATTTGATAAAGAAATAAGAGAAACAGAAAATGGAAGTGCTGAATTCGGTGATCAATCGTAGGGGTTTGATTAGAGTGGAGCACAATAGAAACGGATCACGGGCTATGCTGTGGTTAGCTCCAGAAATGGAAAGATTTCTCGGTTTCCGGGGAGAAAAGAATAAACCGGAACATAACGCGGTCCGACCGTTTTGCTGCATTATTTGTGACCAAGTTTGCGCATTACCATGCATTCCGACGTGTGAACGGCGTGAGATGGGCTGTGAGTGGACTACTTATAATCAAACACAAGTCGAATTATCAGGGGTTCTGATTTGTTCACGTTGCCGAGTTGGGAACTCAAAGCTACGGATCGATGCGTATAGGGTAGCCGCTGACTACGGAGAACTGTGTTTTTGCGGATGGGACGGCGTTTCCCTTTCAGAATGTGCTCCGTGTAAATGCAGGCAGCGAGTTTTAGTATCTTCACGAGCTATGTGGGAAAGTTTGAGAGTTCTCAAGCCGCTGGGATATTTTAAAGAGACGATTTTATCGAGATTTTCTAGGCACCCGTATTTGGGCATGAGGGATTACGAGAGAAGTGCATTTTTAGATGCGCGTTTTCCTATGTTGCCTAGAGACAGGCCTGAAGTGAAAGAAAAAGCCCTCCGAGAGAGGGAGGAATATGTGAGGGACCTAAAGCAAAAAGACCGTGACAGAGACCTGACTTTAACTGACATCGAGTCCGCAAAATGGAGTTTTACGCTCTGGAATGAACCGCTTTTGAGGTGCTTTCCGGAAGTAGACCATAAACAAGGGTCCCGAGGTAAGATCGCATGGATATATGTCAAACGAGAATCAGGATGGGAAGTCAGGTCATGGGGTAATCTCGCAATCGAGTTAGCTCAGGGAGGCGGATGGATGGAGACCTCGCATTATGACAAAGATTATAGGGGGGTCCAACCGCGTTCCAATATCACGAGGCAGAAACGGGCCAGCACAAGAAAAGAAAAATTCGTTCAGTTAACCGTTTCTCAGCCGCAGGACCTGGGCAAACACCGCATTTGGTGCCCGGAGTCAGAGATGTATATTAACGGGGCGTACTACGATAACATGCAGAAAGTTGAAGAGCCTGCTGATGTGTTTACCGTGGTATTACACTTCCGACTTAATATACTGGCATGTGCTCATCCAGATTTCGACTGGGTGGGGGGAATTGAGGCTGAATTGCATGAAAAGCAGCCTGAAATTAAAGTGGTGCGAAGGGGCATTTTCAGGAAGTCTCGCAGGCTCGCTGTAGAGCCTCAGAAATAACCTGTTTTCGCAGGAAGCCGCAGCATGAAGCGATCTGTGTCGGTGGAGAGTTTGACAGAGGAGCTGACGGAGGCGAAAAAGACCATAAAGGAACTGAGGACACATCGCAGAATCTGCAAATGGATGAGTATATTTCTCTGGAGTTTAATTTTGTTAGGAATATTTCTGTTAATATTAATTAGAGTCAGCTATCTGCTAGAATGGCAAATTATGACGGGGAAAATTATTCTAGCCGAAGTAAGCGTAGAGAAACAAAATATAACAGGTTATGAATTAGCTGTATGGGGAACTAGACTAAAAGACAGAAAGGAGGTAGAGAAAAATGCAACAGGTTTTTGGAAATGGATAAAGACAGATAGTTCGAGTGAGACTAGGTATTATATGACAAGAAAGCTGAAAACGAAAGTAAAAAGCACTGTGAGGCTTAGACATTGGCACAGCAAAGAGACAGAAATTTATGAGGTAAACAGCTTCATTGTAGAACAAAGTGAAAATGAAACTGTTAAATATTTTATAGGGCCAACCTATAGAACAAGTGTGAATGAAGAGATCGGGGGCTGTTGGATATTCCGGTCTAGAGAGCATTTTAATCCGTGGAAAATTCGTCAGTGCAGACTTAACGGAGTAGTGAAAAGAAGTAAAAGAAATAACGATGATTTGATAGCCGCCTCGAAGGAAAAGATAATAAAAAATATTGAGGATTGGATAAAGACTAGTCAAATATTGAATCCTTCTGGCGAATTTGCCGTATTAACAACGGCGAAAGACAGGGTAGTAGGGTCTAGGAAAACAGGCTATGCAGAAATGGAGGCAATGTCAGAGACATGGACCGATTTAAAATTAAATAATTCCTTGCCATGGTTATGGAAGAGAAAGATGGCTTTGCCCAGGGTTAAGTTTAATTTCAAAATCAGATACTGGGAAATAGATGATGTAAAATGGGAAACAGATGTGTATTTGATCAAAATGGAATTAAACAAAGTGCTGCGAACCGAAAGAGAAATTCTTGTATATTATGAAAAGAGTGTGAGGACTTTAGATAAATGTGTGAGAGAACAGCTTAGCGATAGGAGGCATGGGACAAAATATTTTGACACGAAAATAGATTATATTGATGCCTCATTCGCAAATTTTTGTGACAAAAATGAAGAATTCTTAGACTGTAGTGATTTCCTTAATGGTACTAATGCTTCTACGGGGAACCGTACGTCAGAGATACTGAGCATTAAAAGAAAATTAAAAATGAGAAAAATAAATGTTTATAGGAGAGAGGATGAAAAAGGAATTTTCAGACACAACAGAGTTTTCCTGGAGAGGGCAGTTTATGGCATATCAGGACAGGAATGCGGTGAAGTTTTAAAAGCATGTGCAGGGGAACACGATGCCATAACTATTAATCAAGTAGCCGCAGTGTTATGTTATATGAAACATGGAATAGTGCCATTGCCTTGGACCTTCAAAAGGACCAATATAGCCAATAGATATGAAGTGAACTATGGTGCTGGGGGGGTTGTTAGAATAATAGACAGAAACTTAAATTGGAAAATAATGCATGGCCCAGCGCACATTGCTGTTAACAGTCTAAAACGTTATAATGTGCCAAAAGGAGGCCGGAACGTCCCTTTGGCTAAATTAGACGCTCTGGCGATCGATGATTTAACACAAACAATTGAAAGGAAAAATTGGAAAGAAAAATGGTGTGAAGGAAAAGATAATAATTATTATTTAGGGTTAGGTTGGATGAAAAATACCATGTGTAATACAAGTAGAGAAATTTTAGGAGAAAAGGTTTTAGGAGGGCCGAGGTGGTATGAATCACCTGGCGTATTTGTAAGAGAAGGGATCGAAGGGATAAAGAAAGCAGCAAATGCCGTTTTCAAATTCGTGACACAAGATATGTGGACAGGCTTACTAGATTTTCTAGTTAATACAGGCTGGTATGTCTTATATGGGGGTTTGATTATGCTAGGAGTCGTTTTACTATTCATCATAGTGAAATGTTCATGTAATGCTTTGGGCACACGAATGTGTTCACAAACCACAGAAAAAGGGGATGAATTAACTGTTCTAGAAAAACTGCTTGAGTTTCATGATAAGAAAAACAGACGTTTTAGAAAACGACAAAAAAGCGTTTCTGAGAATCCGTTATTGGAGACGGTTGTAGGGTAGACAGACACCTGCTGTGACAAGTTGACAGGCAGGAAATAGGAGGTGTTATACCTATAGATTACATAGGTTTGAAGTAGCAGATGTGATATAGCACTTGCAAACTGACAAAACGGACGTTTTGATCTACACGAGGCAACATCTTTTGGGCATAACCAAAAAGCTATTTTGATATTGAGAAATCAACTAATTTGGACAAAAAGACCACCAGAGATCCAGCATTTGAAATTATAAAGGCTAACTATGGCATCCAATCAAACTGTAAATCTGACTGGAAATGGAACGGTGGCGGAAAATGGAGATGTCCTTGCAGCCGTTCCAGAGACATTGATTCAGGTTTGTGAATGTGTAATTTACATAATTTGGATGATCATACAAGGAATAACTGAAAATCTCTGTTGGCACCTAATTTTAGGAATGCTACAGATAACGAGAGTTATCTTAATGAAAAGAATTAGTAAAATTATTTTGGTTTGCAATGTAATTGTAGCTTCCAAAGGTTGGAGTAAAATGTTTGGTTTTCATGGGGTCTTACTGTTAATTATAACAAGTGTATACAAAGTGGGCATTGACATAAGTGTAAAAGCCTTAGAAAGAGATGATTATGTGTTATTATGTGAAATGACATTAATTACATTTGATGTTGTACTGTTGATGGGTATTTTGATTGTCAAATACGGGAAAGAAGCAAAATTATGGATCCTGATTGGGACCATCACTTTGACTGCTTTCCTGATAGGAGGTTATTTCGACAGTGCGGAGATTTTAATAATGGGGATTTTAATTCTGTTAAGTAGATGGGACAAAATAAATCAGAAAATTGAACAATGTATAGAATGTTGCAAATAGATAGCAACTGAATATTAAATAAATTTATTTGTATTTAAATTCTTAGGAAATGATTGGAAAGGAAGAATTAACAAAACTCATTACGGAGGCAACCAGACAAGCCGAAGTGAGGAGGACAGAATATAGCCGAGCTCAAAAATGTGGAGGATGTAAAACTTCTGTCAGAAGAATATGTTTTGAACTGATTAGTGGCCATCGCCATTGTGCAAAGTGTATGAAAAGGGAAAAGCATGAGGCATTAGACGGATTGGGGAGACAGGTCCCAATTTGGAATTTAGTTCATTCCTTAACTGTGAGTGGGGATGTGAGCTTAAAATGGTTATTACACTTACACGACTTTGTAGTGGTTGAATTACTGAGGGATGACAAAGGGATTATTAAAACACCAAAATGGGCAAAGTTATGCGTTCCGGGGAGACAATTTGGCCGCATTAGGCATGGAACAGGGCGTATAACGCTTGTGTTCCAGTTGTTCGAATATTTGGGACAAACTGAAAAAGTAATTACAGATGACAAAACGGGTAAAAAAGAATTGGTGATGATAAGCACGGGTAATTATGGTTTGGCATTCATAGACGGCTCACAATTCTTTTACAGAGCATTGTAGTGCGGATCCAGGGACAGGACCGATGGGAAAAAAGGACTCTCGGATGGTTCCTGGATACGGTTCTAAACTGTCCGCGATCCATAGAGAGAGTCTTCTTCCCGTGGACAGCACTGAGATGGTTTGTGAGGAAGGAGGGAGACGTGGATGAATGTTTGCTGCATGAAAACCCGAGAAAACCAAGTCAATTGGGCCATAGAGAAATGAAAAAGTTTCAAGAAGTAACGTTTTACAAACATAGTGAAAATGTTTATGCAGTGTACGCAGAGAAAAAGTTTAGTAGTAGGAGAATTGGTTTAGCCGTAATGAGATGCAGGAGAAATAGAATACCGGTAGATGGACAATTTACCAGAGAATCTGACCATGGAATGCCGGGAGAGGGTGATGTGTTCCGTGCCTTATTTAATACGACATTCCCTGATCAATCCTCTGCAAAGGCCAAACCGAGACATCTAAGCAACATTGAGTATGATTTGAATGATCTTTTAGTACAGGGGGCTCAAAGACGCAAAGACAAAGAATTCAAGAAACAGGAGAAGAAGGAACAACGCAGATGGAACAAGAACCAAACCACAAGCCCAACAGGTTGTCGGCCAGATGAGAGCAATCCTTAAGTTAATGAGGAAACAAGAAATATTGAGTAAAAAGATAATGAAATTAATGAGAGAAATGATTAAACAGTGTGATTTTTCAAATGAATTGCAAATGTTAGAAAATGAATTAGAAGAGATGGAGCTTCAGCCTCCAGAGCTATAAAAATACAAAGGTCAAGTATTATGTTAAAGTTGTGTGCCGTATAGATAAGAGCACATGTATTACTTATGTTAAAGGTTTTCTTTGTCTTATTCTTAGAAGTGTGTTCAAGGTTTTTCTTTGTTATATTCTTAGAAGTGTTTGCTTTGCAAAAACAAGCGGTCGGGACACTAGGAGATGCATTTTGCATTGTTCTATGCAGAATGGAATTTCTAGCCCCAACCGCAGCATAATCTGCTAAAAGACACCTGTTAGGTGCGAACCCGCGGTTAAGCCTTACTAGTATATGATATGTGGGGTATTGCATTTTTATCATATGTTTGAAGATAGCTATAGGCATGCTTAACATGTAGAGAGGTTAATGCTTCCCTTTGAACTTTTGCCCCCGCCGCTAGTAGCACACAGTGATGGAAGATGTGCAGCTGGTGTGCAAACCAGCATAGGAAAAAGAGGGGGGCAGAAGGGGGAAAGTAACAGAAAGGTGATTGTGGTGAGGGTGACGGAGACGACGGAGATGTTATAAATATATGCTGTAAATCTCTTTTCGAGGCCGTCAATCCGTGGTGAAGAATGCTCGCTGTTATTTTGTATTCTGTATTTTGCTTATGAGTTATTGTTATTAATAAAACGAAACCAGTTTGTTGGTGATTCGTTCAATTTTAAGCACAGTCTCTGAGTAATTATTTACATAATAACCAGTTATCAGAACCTGAATAAAATTCTAATTGCGAGTCTCAAGAGGCCCGTACTTGACTGAGTCAGGACGGTCACCGGAGGTAAAGCTGCTGATCATCGTTGAACATCCCTCAGAACACCAGGTAAATATGGAGACGTCTATATGATACCTTTGTGGGGGCTGAGAATTTGATGTGATACTTGATGTCCAGTATTTAATCCGGTATAGAAATACAACAGTTCACATGTAATGTTCATGAAATTTTATAAAATAAATGTTACATTTGTTTCTCAGCATTAATGTTTCCTGAGGTCAATTCTAGAAGAACTGGTCATGCTATTGCATGAAGAACTTGAGCTTCAACACAATACTTTGTATTGCAGAAACAACTCAACTGAATGAAAGTGATGATGATAATGAAAATAACTCATGTGAATATTATAATACATTTCCTTATATGTAAAAAATGTAATATATTGACCATAATTTATATTAATACACAGGATAACTTTGCGAAATTACAATATATAATATGTAAGGAACTGACTATGTGACAATATAATTACTGTTACAATTTAATACATTGGCATGAACTTCTTTAGTTGTATTTTATACTGTAAAAAAAAATAGTCAATTGAAGGTTTTTTATGGATAGTGCACTGCTAAAAAGCTGAGGAGTTCTTGAAGCACATCTATTCCAAGGCTGTCTCTTGCTCCACTTAAAGGATCAAACAGCTGTTGAAGCTGTTGCTGATGTTCTTGTGTCACGGTAAATTGATTGTCTGGGACAGGCACTTCCTCAGACCACTGAACCTCAGGCACAGGATTTGGGGTTTCAGCAGCTACTCTTTGTGATGATCTGTCTGGTTCGTCATGAAAAATTCCATGGATCCCTGTGAGACCTCGACGTTGCAATGCAAGGCAACCCCTCACAAAAATCTGGTATGGTGACCTATATCTAGCAGTCCTCAGTCTGTGGTGATTCCACTGATTTACAAAGATCTTCAAATCCCTGTTGAGCCGTGGTAAGTATACATAATGTAGGGCCCACATGTGTTTCTCATTCATATGATCAATCATGCCATCTTGTTCCAGAAGTGTAAATAAAGAGTGGTAGATGTTCACAGTTCCTCTCCAAACATCTCCCCACAGCCTCTCAATTCTTTGGTTATGGGTGCTTCTGCCTCTCATGGCACTTCCTCTGCCATTTCCTCTGAAGACCTCCATAAATAAGCAAACGGCATTGTTTTCCCCACCATGGTCACATCGAACTCTGGAAGGTACACCATACTGGACTGTGGCATTCACAAACTTGTCCATGACTGTGGCACTTCTGTTGTTGTTAGAGGCTTGAAGAAACACCACAAGTCTACTGAAGCCATCAATTCCCCAATGAATCACAATTCTCCACCTGTAAAAATATTAGAAAACAACCTTAAAGGTTTTGCATGAATTTTCAGAATGTACATGTGTGACCCTGGACCACAAAACCAGTTTTAATTTGCTGGGGTATATTTATAGCAATAGCCACAAATACATTGTATGGGTCAAAATTATTGATTTTTCTTTTATGACATATATCATTACGATATTAAGTTAAGATCATGTTCCATGAAGATATTTTGTAAATTTCCTACCGTAAATATATCAAAACTAATAAGTAATATGCATTGCTAAGAACTTCATTTGGACAACTTTAAAGATGATTTTCTCAATGTTTTGATTTTTTTTGCACCCTCAGAATCCAGATTTTCAAATAGTTGTATCTCAGCCAAATATTGTCCTATCCTAACAAACCACACATCAAGCTTTATTCAGCTTTCAGATGATGTATAAATCTCAATTTCAGAAAACTGACCCTTGTGGTCCAGGGTCACATTATATATTTGTAATAAAAAAAGCCCCCTACAAATTTGATTTCAGAACAACTTTTTACAACTTAACTTATAAGTTTATGGTTCCCATCAATGTGCCACAGAGAATTTGGCCCAGCAACACGATACACCCTCCTTTGAAGCCGATGAGACATCGCTCTGTAAGCTGCTCCCTCAGGATCAATCCTTAGCATGCTTGCCCTCACTCTTCGCCTCTGTACTATGGTGCCCTCTGCATGCAGTCTTGCTCTGACTGCCTCTGGTCCAAGTTCATAATTGACACCAACCAATTCTCTTATCCGCTCATCAAGCTGTGCATCGGAGATCCTGGAGTACCGACACCTTAAAGAGATGAGGAACTGTCTGTTGGGGAAAAAACAAACAAATATAATTTTTCAGGATAAACTAGATTCAGAGACAGAGTTAAGCAAATCCAAACAGCTGTTTTGTCATCACAATGCAATATGGATAAATAAAGGTAAGTAAATAGCAGACTGACAGTTTGTGAGTGACAGCTGATGGATAACTGGAATAGTATCCTTTAGCGGGTTTTATGAGGAGGAGAACAGAGGTAAATGAAGGAATCATGGTAAGCACACACCTCAAACAAGCACAGCTAGTATTTACATTCAATTTTTTCCACAGGAATCAGGCACAAAGTACACAAAGGAGACTGCAGAGCAACGAAGGAGAATCACAGGAGAATCAATGTTGGAGATATGAAGGGGACTTAGTAGCTGAACCACTGAGGTAAGCAGAGCAAGTAAGGAGTCTGTCTGAGGCCAGACAAGTAGTGACTTTGAAGTGAATGCTTTTATACTCATTCTGAGTGCTCGTGATGATGGACAGCCGCTGGTGATTTATACTCAGGAGGAGGGAGCACTGCGTAGGCGGGAAAAGGAGCCTGGTTTGTCTGTGACAATTAGCATCAAATATTTCTAAGGGTGGTACAGATAACACAGAGGAAAGTGATATGATATCAGCTGATTTTTAAAAACATAAAATTTATTTTATATACAAATTTATTTAAATTTAAGACCACCTGTCATAAAGAGAAAACATAAATATTGTAGGATTCCATCAAAAATATTTTTTTGGCATTTATTGGGCAAATAACGAACTGAAACAATGAAATCGTCTTTATTCTATACTATGAAAACTATAGTCTATACTATAGTCTATACTATGAAATAGTGTTTTTGTTGTGTTTGTTTTTTTAATTGCTTAGTTTTATTTTATTATGACACTTTTGTAGCACTTTGAGATTTTCTTGAAAATGTAAAGTGCTTTATAAATACAATATATTATTATTATTTATTCATACAAAATAAGCTATATATAAATATATAGTGACTTGTGAAAGTATTCAAACCCCTTCATTTTTTTTCACGTTTTGTAATGTTGCAGCGTTCACGTTTTTCCCCACATCAATCTACACTCTATACACCATAATGACAAAGCAAATAACAGGTTTTTAACATCTTTGCTAATTTATTAAAGATAAAAAACTTAAATGATTCCATTTCATAAGTATTCATACCCTTATCTGGGACAGTTGAAATTTAGCTCAGGAGCATTCATTTTGCTTGTAAATGTTACCACACTTTGAGTGAAGCTCTGCATAAGTCCTAACTATAGTTTGGAAGCAATTCTTATTCTTTAGAGAAAGTTATGAAAACCAGCATAGGAATAAAAACTCAAGTCACTCTCTATAAAAGTATTATTAAATGCACCCAGTATAGATTTTGTACACAGAAAAAGTTCAGTTTCCTCAGGAAACATTTGTACTCCTGTAGTCTATTGACCTCTTTGTCCTGAATAAATGCTGGTTGCACCTTTGGAGCATTTTTTTTCTGAAATCAATAACCATCTCTTTTGTTTTCATTATATTTAGTCTCAACTCTGCTTCATTGCACCTTGTAATAAACTAAAGAAATGCATGACTATCATCACCCTTTGAGCTTGATAGGAAGATTAGGAAAACTGTGTCATCTGCATATTTAACAATATGACAATTATCCTCAAAAATTTGACACTCATTTGTATAAAGGATAGAAAGAACTGATGACAGTAAATACATTTATATTTTCTACAAGTTTCCAAACAAACACACACACAAAACTGTGAATGCACACTACATCAGTCTAGAAAGACATATTAATAAATAAAAACTAAAATAAGTACAATTTTTCTTACCTGAGCCAATTATTAATTGTTGAATAGGACACGCCTAGAATGTCTCCAACTTGGCGAGCAGTAAAATTTAGGGACAGTAGAAAGTTGAGCTGGTCAACAGATATGTCCCACCTTGGTCGCCCTACACCACCGCTCCTCACAAAGGGAGACTGATAAGTGTGTGCATCTTCTAAAAAAGGCATAGTGGAATTAGGTCATGTCAATATTTATATTTAAAAAAGAACAGTTTATTTAATTTTATTTAATTATTACAGCCCACACTGCACACTTTGTGTTCTCTGCTGAATAACTTTGAAACAAATATTAACATACCCCAACTAGGAGCACGCTTAAGTTAGGTAACACCACACAGATTAATAAAGCAGCAGAACAAACACACATTTTGAGGTGCAAGTTTAAAGGAGGAAACTTCATGAAGAGAAAATTACTGTTTTGGCAGAAAAACCCTTTGTCAAGTTATCACAAAAACACATATACTGTCAGCAAATATTTAATGACTTTTGTTAATTACTGATGACAAATATGGTGTGCCCATTCGTGCAAACCAAACAAATCATATTAAGGTTGGTTGACAGATTGGGTGATTGGTTGGCACAACGCTAAAGACACAGAAAGAATTGTCAACATAAATTTTAAACCAGGGGCCTGTGCCATGAAGCCGGATTAGCTGGCTAGCCAGATAAGTTTCAGTTTAGTTTGCACCAATCCTGGGTTTTAGGTACCATGAAAGTGGATAGACCTATTTCGTGTAGACGTCACAGTTACATCACTCGCAGCTGCGCGCGCACTGTGGTGGCAGAAACACACGGTAACAAATGGAGTGAAATGGGAAAAATCCACGGAATAAGAGAAAAAAATGTATTGTTGTGCCTTTGGATGTCAGAATTGGAATGCAAATCATTTTTATATAATACTGTCGTCAAAAACGCCTTTTGAAGCTAAACGCAGACGTTAAACGGACAGACTAATGAATGAACCCTGCTATGATTACTCTACTTTTAAAGCATAAATTTGATTTAAACAATAGGTCTACATAATGTTCACATATGCAGTTCATAGGGAATATATATTTGCCCTACAGTTACAGCATGAAATACTATTTAAACCTATAGCCTAATATTTTACAATTAACCTCACCTATTTTGTCTCAGTTCTTTTTCTTTTTTTTTTGAGAAAAAAAAACTTTTATTTTTCTCGCAAATGCTACTTTATATCTCGTATTTTGGACTTTATAAATCGATTTAACTCAACAATAGCGAGTTTGTCCATTCTGAGGGGGAAAATAAGCCCGAAGTGACGGTTATAAACTCAAAAGAGAGAATGACAAGCTGATTTTTCTTATCAGAATTGTGAGATATAATGTCGGAATTGCGAGAATAAAGTCAGAATTTTGAAATATAAACTCAAATTTACCTTTTTTATTCTTTTATTCCATGGTTTCCATAGACCGCCACTTGAAAACTGTCATTTTCTGCGACCAGATAGGCTCCGCCCACAAAAAACATCATCACTGTTTGCAAACACGAAATTGGTCTATTGGCTTTTAGATGCGTTCATTGCCATAGTAACTTACACTGAACAGCTAACCTGCTCCGGGGCAGGTTATGTTCTGGGTTAGAGATCTCAAACTGAAATTGGACCAATCAAATGTGAGCAAAGTGACACATGTCTGACACAAAAAAAGTCACTCCCGCAGTTTCTCTTGCTCCAAATTAAAGGTCACTATGAAGTACCTTAAAAAAATTGTCAGGCTTTAATGATAATTACGATTTACATATGATTTATTATATTATTATAATATGATTTATATTATTATTACTCCATTACACACAAGAACTTTTAGTTTAACAATTATTACAAAGCATTTATTTTAAATGAATATTAATATATACAGATCATATGTAATATAAATAACTGGTAGAATCAATAGATAACACGTTAAAAATGTCACGGTTCGCTCATTCACTGTTTCCTTCTCGTCATGTACCATGTGCGTTTGTTGTGTGTGTGTGTGTGTGTGTGACCACAAAACCAGTCTTAAGTCGCTGGGGTATATTTGTAGCAACAGCCAAAAATACATTGCATGGGTCAAAATTATTGATTTTTCTTTTATGCCAAAAATCATTAGGATATTAAGTAAAGATCATGAAGATATTTTGTAAATTTCCTACTGTAAATATATCAAAACTTAATTTTTGATTAGTAATATGCATTGCTAAGACCTTCATTTGAACAACTTTAAAGGTGATTTTCTCAGTATTTTGAATTTTTTGCACCCTCAGATTCCATTTTTTCAAATATTTGTATCTCGGCCAAATATAGTCCTATCCTAACAAACCATACATCAATGGAAAGCTTATTTATTCATCTTTCAGATTATGTATAAATCTCAATTTTGAAAAATTGACACTTACGACTGGTTTTGTGGTCCATGGTCACATATATTATCAACTATATAAAGTAACTTCACAAGTTTCACTTGTGACTGCACTGATAGAGCAAGATAATTTCCTTTATTTGTCCTCTTTCATGGACAAGAACTTCGGAGGAAATGCGTTTAAATTCCTCATATTCTTTAATCTCTTAACCTTTAACAAAAGAGTTTTGAATCTCGCTGGCTCTCTCGTGTTTAATCTTATTATTGTACATTACTGACACTCTATCCTCCAATTTGATACTGTTAAGTGCTTTGACACAACCTGTATTGTTAAAAGCGCTATATAAATAAAGGTGACTTGACAATTTGGGGTTTGTTTAAATGTGTGTTTGGGTGTTTTGGGTAGTTTATTCATACATATTGTTAAGAACAAAGGAACTCTGAAAAGAACTAACCGGCTGATCGCTGAATGTCTCCGATGTTCTGCACTTCTTGCAGGAACTGTTCCACAATAGCAATCATTTCATCTGCAGCGTCTAATTCAACGAGCCTTCCTCTCGCCCACTGCAGACTTCTTACCATTGTCTGTAATCTATTATAAAAAATAGAGCACAACTGCACAATGATGGATTGTTTAACTGCCTGAAATGAACTATAAATGAAAGAAAAACGTAACGTATACCGTTAACCTAACGTTACCCTCAGTGCGTTGTTACCGTAGTAAATCTTTGTAAAAACCTTATGACTTACCTAGAAATTACAGACTGAATTGTATCCTCTTCCACATTATCTGAAAGACATAAGTGAGCGCATTCTTGAAAAACGCGTTTACAGTTGTTTACAAAATTCCTCAACGCCATGACTCTACTGCATGTATTTTGAAATGCCGCCTTCTTCTAGGTTGTAATACGACGTCATTATCATGTGACTATAGATAGTGCTGACATATCCGGAAAGAGAATGACATACGACCAAGTGCGTTTGGTACGTCACTTTTATATGTATTATTTATGAATGACAAGTCATTATGTTGAGATTTACGTCACTATTACATGTTTAATCAATTTTATGCAAATTTGCATGTTTTCGGCCTTGCCATTGGCCAAAACATTAACGTCTGTACACGAAATAACGCGTGTAGACGCAATAACGTGTTCAGGCGTTATATCGTCTGTACACGTTACGTGTAAAGACAAATTTGATAAAACCGCCTTCCATATCGATGTACTATAGTCCATTGCCACGTCACAAATTGTGACGTCAACACGATGTAGATTTTAAACCCGGAAGATGAAAATAGCGCAAAAAAGCTTAAAATTAACCAGTTTTCTCCAACAGTTAAAATGATCGGATGCTAACATTGTCTTCTATGATGTGCAACACAAACACCTCTGATAAAATCTCAGAAAAAGTAGTCTGGTGTTTCATGACCCTTTAAAGAGCTTCCTCAGCTCACCTGTGACAGCAGCTCCCTTCAGAAACTTTGAAATTTTGGAGCTTATCTTTTGTTGTAGAGAGATTATCATCACTCCTGAAACCACAGAACATTTTTTCATCAATATTTGTTTACCATGAAAGCAGGGGCGGTTTCTCCATTAGGGCGATCGGGCGACGCACCACCAAAGCGCGAAAGGGAGGGATTTTTTTTCTTTCACATTCAATCACAGTGTTACGCTAGCTTTCACTCTTCTATACTGTTTGTTCTGCCTAGGGAAATATAGTCCAATCAGCGTTGAGTCACGTTCTGTGTAGTACCACCCCTTTTTGGGCGATTTCTGTCAAATTGAGAATCGCCCCGAGTGTTCCCATAGACTTCCATACAAAGATTTTTTTTTTTTCAGACTTCAGGCACTGCAATGCAATCTCTATGGGTTCCGGGAGGGCTCGCACTAACGTGCTTTCATCATCATGCGTAACCTTAACTTGCGTAGCGATTGGTCGGAACAAGCATACCGCTAATAAGAAGAAATATGAAGTCAGGGCTAGTCTGTATGGGCTGAATAAAGCAAACCAGTATCTTACCAGTGAAGTTTTGATGGATGACGATTGTAATGGAGGTAAAGACGATTACAGTCAGTGACATACATGAATCGTAACTTACGTTATTAGACGCGCGCGAGTCCGTTATTATTAGTGTGTAAATAAACAAACCGTGTATGTGCGCTCTCTGATAGCTTTATGAACACATTTCAGTATGATCGCATGTCTGGCAAGTGTTTTATAATGGACACTCGCTGAAGAAGCGTGTTTTTATAGAAGTTTGCTATGTACAGTGGTGTATTACATTCACTCTGACAGAGGAACTGTTCACTGTCATGTTGAGCTGCCTTCAGATCACCACACTCAACAAATTCATAATGTTTTTATTGATTTTTTTTAATTTTGTGTTTTGCTCTGTTTAATAATTCTGAAGACAGATCTGTGTATATTTATATAACTTTAAGGCGACTGGGATAGTGGTCTGTTGGCGTCTCCGTGTGGTCCTGCTTGGTACTGCAGCTTGACTTGTAGTTATTTATATATGGATAGAAAATGGTCTAAATGTAACATTTATTTATTTTTCTCACAGATTTTGCTGTTGCACTGTATACATCAATTTTGAATTATTATTAAAATTAAAAACAAAATGTTTTCATTTTTTCTTGAAAAAAGCTTGCAGAAAATATAGTTTTGTGAGAATCCTCAATCTTTAATTTGGTAAAACAGTTTTCTTTATTTTAAAATATTTCATGTCTTAATCCTTTTCTTTTTGTTATACTGGGATAAATCATATCGGGATGTATGCTAAAATTTTTGGATGTAGCGCCCCACCTAGAAAATTTGCCACCAGCCGCCACTGCATGAAAGATAAAAACACGTTTGAACTAACGTTAGATTCAGTTAATTCGCCCTCCTTGTCAGTGACGTCACCGATTAACAGTGCATCACATATTTTAGGATAAATAAGTTAGACAACTTTCAATAAACCATTGACAAACTGACAGCAAACCCTTTACAAAGCTATCAAAACCTCTCATCTTCACATAAAGATGTGATTAAAAGCCCAAACTCTCATAAACAAGAGCTCAAGCTATTGAGTTAGCTTACCTCGCCTGAAAACAGTTGAGATGCTTACAGACTTTTTCGAAATTTTCTGTGAAGTAAATATTCAACAGAAACGTGTCAGTTACATCTAAGAAAGTGTCTGGAACAGTTGTATGTGATATTTGTGTGATTTTAGGGACTAAACTCACCTGAAAGCAGTGAAAACAGCAGCGAGAGACGGAGATTTACGGTTGTCAGTTTGTGTTGACTGCCCGTTTCCATGGCGACTCCCTCCGCTGCAGCGTTTGAATGAGACTCCAGTATTCAGCGCGCGCGCCAAAGTCACGCAGCATTTGCATAAATAAACCTCTAATAGAACACTACATAACTTAAAATCACATTAAATCTTTATTAAATCGCGAATTTGAAACTCATTTTGTAGTTCTATGACCAATTCATATAGGTGCAAAATGGATAGTGGGACAAAGTGGCACTTTCATATTTTAAAATTTTGTATCACTCAGCCTTTTTATTCCATTTTAAAACATGATTGCAGTATTTTTTATACTAAACTTAAATAACTAGCCTAATAATTTTTTGAGTAATGCAAAACAGCATTAAAATAGATAATAGATATAAAAGGATCTACTGGTCTTTTTAAATTAATAAACAGCACAAATTTATATAACTCAAAATTAATACTTTTTATTACACTGTAATTGAATGCAACAAATAGAAAATGAGTCTGGAAGGAGTTCTGTTTAGCTCACTTGATCTCACTTTCCAGAAACAAAAATATTTTCAACATGATGAGTGTGAAGAACCATTAAATAGTCTCTGGAAACTTTCTGTGCTACAAAGAACCTTTCTGTGTTACAAAGAACCTTTCTGTGCTACAAAGAACCTTTTGTGTAATGGAAAGGTTCTTTGGATATTAAAGGTTCTTCATGGAACCATACACCCTCCCAAAGTACCATGAAGAACCTTTTTTTTAAGAGTGTATATGTATTCAGGTCTCTCTTTCTTCTTTTTTTTGCTCACACCTGCTGAAGTGAAACTGCATTCCTGTTGATGACTAACAATTCTTAGAAAGGTTGAAATGTTCAAATTTAAAACTGAAACCAGCAACGACTTATTTTATTACATTTTATTGATATTTATATTTTATTTATATTTACTAACGCTATACATGGTTTATTTTAGGCCTACACTGATAATGCGGAATTCAAAAAGCGAATTTAATTTGGAAAAGATGTAATATATACTTTCTGTAGCATAACTTTATTGCCTCCTAATCACTATGAATAAAAACGTTTATTAAAAAAGTGGACTACTTTTCTTAGCATTTACTAGCTAAAAAAGTTGCTATTTGTTGATATATAAAGTTGATATGTTATGGGTCATGTAAGTCTTAAAAAATAATAAGTCTTAGGTAATATAGTTCTTAAAAATATGTTTGTTTGTTTTTGTTTTTTTATAGATTCTCATCTCCTGATTGCATATGGCGCTAAAAAGCAGAGTCCTCCAAATGCACTTTCATGCAAGGTCTTAAACGTAGCCTACTTGTTTTTGCATCTTGCTGACCCTTGCGCCCTCCAGTGGTGAAAACTATTTACATTGATGTCTTTCACAGTCATGAGTCCTCAAGTGAAGCTGAAGATGTTGTAGTTAACATATGGCCCATCTGAGTTTTGAAATGCATTTTGTGTGTAGATTTGATTGTTTTACCCTTGTCCAGGACCCTATCTAAACAAAATTTTACACGTCAGATAAGTCCCTGAAATTGAAAAACAACCTTCCCATAACGATCGTATCCATTTATGCAAACTTGGATCACATGCGAACTATGAAATCGTAATAAGGTACAAATATGTGCCATTAAAAATACTAACATGTGCACTTGAGGAATTATTATGTACCTTTAATTTATTAATGTGCACTTTATAGAGGTAAATAAGTTAAGGTGTATTATTTCACCTTAACTTAAGGTAGCCTACCAGCCCAGTGACAGCTTTTGCACCTATTTTTTTGAGAGTGCATAAATTCTTATCATAAACAAAACAAAACCAAACAAACGAACAAACTAAAAGTTCACTAAATTCACTTTATTTCATTGAAACATTTTCTATTCAAATTCTCATGATCATGTTTAATCTTTGCTCAAATTTATTTATTTAGGCTATTTATTTATTTATTTATTTATTGAGTAATACTAAAATGACCAAACATGTTAAGCACTGAATAGAACTTAATAAGATGCATCAAATACAAATCTACAGGCACAAGATGCTCCCTATAGTGAATGGCTAGATCGACATTCAAAGCTAAACGGCATTAAAGATTAAATTATAAGCAAACTATGAAATTAATAAATCAATCACTTATAAATGTATCTACAGACAAAATGACAGCTGCCACTGGCAGGAGACACACATTTCATTATAGATTGAAGTGATTTCAATGCTAAATAGTCCAGTACCGTGACGCGCCAGTAGGCGGAGCTAAAAGGCAGTGGAATCACCAGGTCATCCCGAAGCGTCTTGCTATGTCTTCCCCAATAGCCTACTAATACACTTTTGATGCGATTTCGATATTTAAATGTCGGATTATGGAACCGTCTGAAATGCATTTCTCAGCAATTAATAAAAAAAAAAATTAAAGCGATTTTAAAGAGTTTCTGGAATATTAGCCTAATGTAATTTAATGAAGTATGAATAATTCGTGGAAAAGTTGGCTAGAAATTGGTCTTCGTTAGTAGCCTCGTTAGCGTATATTTTTATTTTCATTGATCATTTTGATGCTCCATAAAGCTCCATATATGCTTTTCTGCATGTTGGATTATTTGTTGTTTGAATCACCTTTACAATAATTTCTTGAAAAGTCTGAATTTTTCCTCTTAGCCTGCTTTATAAACGCTAGAAGTAGATCATCAGTTATTGTCTGGCTTTATGCTACTGTGATAACTACGACCACGCTGATTTACACCAGTACATAAACTCCATGAGACCCGAGACTAAATGAAATATCTAGTTCACAAAATCAAAAGGAGCACGTTGAAACATTCATTGAGCAAAGTGAATGAGAAAGGTTTTTTTTTTTTTTTTTAAATAGAACAATATATTTCTGACTCTGCAAACATAGCCTACTGACTAGTTTCTTTTAGCAGTATGACATTTAGGGGGCATCATTTACCCTATTATTAAATATAGGCCTAAAGTGTTTTTCAGATCATGGATCGAAATGTTCAATAGAATTCAGTAATTCTATGATGTTTATTCCTTGTATGGTTAATATAGAATCTACTATAGTTGACTGTGCTTATATTAACATTTCAAATTGAAAGAACATTGAAAAATCTCAATCTATCAGTCTATGAAGTATGAAACATAAGGTGTCATGTATTTGCTATTGTTCGGATCACTGTGCAATACAGCGGCCACGGTGATAAAAGCTATGACAAAAACCTCAGTCCCAGTCTAAAACGTTTTAATCTGTAATGAGCCACTGTATAACATTGGCTACATTTGTAGTTTAAATAAATGTATGACATTACACAGCTAAACTTAATGATTTGAAAGAACAGGCAGCAGAAGGAAACTGTGAGGAAGCATGTATCACTATGGGGGTGGGGGGGGGGGGACTATGCATTCACGTAGTTTAATCAGATGTATTTTAAATATTGCATGCTCTGTTTAAGTTATCATTGGCATTGGGAGAGTCGAACAACATGCCAGAAACATTAATCTCTGCAAAAATAATTCAATCCTAAAATCTTAAGTATTTGCTTTAAATCCATATGGTGACTTTTCTTTGGCCAGGCAGTGTTTTTGAACAATTTCATGCAATGTGATCATATCATATAACATTTTTATGACCATGCTGAATTTTGCTTAGACTTTATGCAGTATGCATCTCAAACATTAATGTATGTAAGTTGATTGTAAGTGTAGTGTTTTAGTATTTTCAATAGAGCAGTTTTTCAGTCAGTTAAAAGTAAAACTTCTTAAAGCAGTCTTCAACCTCTGACAAAAAAGATAAATGATAAATGTCTGATAAATGGGTGTGCTCTGATAAAAGGGTCTGTTTTTGTTATGGACTCTCTCTCTCTGTGTATTACGGGGGCACAGTATTTCAACCCATTACAAAAAGCTCAGAAGCATCTGTAAATTAATGATCGCAATAGTGAATCTATAATGTGCAACATAAATAGATTTTCTTTATCATAATTTTTCACCTTAAGACGTCATACAGTGAAATAATCAAAATGAGCAGATTAAAATCTGTATTTACTATATTACCATATAGACTACTCTAAAGTGTGACACAAATTGCCTTCATCTGTAGCCATTTTGCAGTTTTTATATCTTACACAGACACATACACACACACACACATGCTTGTTTTTGTGAACTGTGGGGATATTCCATAGGCGTAATGGTTTTTATACTGTACAAACTGTATTTTCTATCGCCCCACACCAACCCTACACCTAACCCTACCCCTTACAGGAAACTCTGTGTATTTTTACTTTCTCAAAAAAACTCATTCTGTATGATTTATAAGCCTTTTGAAAAATGGGGACATGGGGCAATGTCGTGTTTAATAAAGGTTTACAGTACAGTATGTCATACCCATGTCATTATACAAATTTGTGTCCTCATATGTCACAAACACACACACACACACACACACAAAGAGTAAAATAAGGGCTTTACAAATAGATATTAAATGACAATAATGTGCAACAATGTTAAGTGAAACAGTGAAACGTTTCATTTCATAATCATAAATCTCTATAAAACACAGACATTTTTGTTGTTGCTGATTTAATCAACTGAATTTTGGCCACTGGTTCCGCATAATTTGTTTGCGTGCACAGTTTCCTTTCTCATCCATATACACTGAACAAAATTATAAACGCAACACTTTTGTTTTTGCCCCCATTTTTCATGAGCTGAACTCAAAGATCTAAGACTTTTTCTATGTACACAAAAGGCCTATTTCTCTCAAATATTGTTCACAAATCTGTCTAAATCTGTGTTAGTGAGCACTTCCCCTTTGCCGAGATAATCCATCCACCTCACAGGTGTGGCATGTCAAGATGCTGATTAGACAGATTGATTATTGCACAGGTGTGCCTTAGGCTGGCCACAATAAAAGGCCTTTTGTGTACATAGAAAAAGTCTTAGATCTTTGAGTTCAGCTCATGAAAAATGGGGGCAAAAACAAAAGTGTTGCATTTATAATTTTGTTCAGTGTAGTTTAAATATAAGTATTTTGTGTTAATCAGATGCAATTTTAATTAAGTAAAGAGTACATGTTTAATGTGCATGTTAGAGAACATGTTTAATTATACATCCCAACATAATTTTTGATACATGTTTAGATTGTTTTATTTTTCTACTCCAGCACATCCTAAAGCTTTCAGTGGGGTTAAGATCAGGACTCTGTGGTGACCAATTCATGTATGAAAATCATTTCTCATGCACGCTGAATCACGTTTTCAGTTTGAGCCTGATGAATCTTGACATTGTCATCCTGGAAGATACATGGGTACTTCTTCCAACATGGTTGTCTGAGAAATAAAAAGCTACACACTGTATCAGTTAGGGTTAAGAGAATTGTTGCTAAACATACAACATGCCAGAAACATATTAATCACTGCAAAAATAATTCAATCCTAAAATCTTAAGTATTTGCTTTAAATCCAAATTAAAAGTTTTCTTTGGCCATGCAGTGTATTGAACAATTTCTTGCAACGTGATCAAATCATATAAAATTATGATGACCATGCTGAATTTTGCTTAGACTTAGACACAATATAATGTATATAAGTTGATTGTAAATGTATTGTTTTAGTGTTTTCAATAGAGCAGCTTTTTTCAGTCAGTTAAAAGCACTAAAACTGACTTCTTAAAGCAGTCCTCAACAAACATGTATAGTGCAGAATATCAGTTATGGTTTAGAATATTTTCTGTGTGTGCGTTTGTGTGTATGTATGTTTTACTTATTTATTTGTTTGTTTTAATTTTGAAATTATACCAACATTTTTTAAACTTGCTTTTTTTAGGCATATTACTAAATAGTGGCACTGAGAAGTCAGTATAAAAATGTAGTGATCCTAAAGTCACTGATCTAAAAGTCAGATAAATGTGTGTGCTCTGATAACAGGGTCTTTGTTTTTGTTATGGGCTGTCTGTCTGTGTATACGGGGGTAGCTGGGGCACAGTATTTCAACCCATTACAAAAAGCTCAGAAGCATCTGTAAATTAATGCAATAGTGAATCTGTAATGTGCAGCCTAACTAGATAATCTCTCTCATCATTTTTCACCTTAAGACTTCATACAGTGAAATAATCAAAAAGAGCAGATTAAAATCTGTTATTTATTACATGACCATATAGACTACACTAAAGTATGACACAAATTTCCCTCATCTGTAGCCATTTTGCAGTTTTTATATCTTACACACACACACACAAAGAGTAAAATAAGGGCTTTTAATAGATATTAAATGACAATAATGCACAACAATGTTAAGGGGGGAAACCTGACTATGATATGAAGATTCACATTTTTGTACACTGTGACAATTCTGTGTAATTTTCTGCATGTTGTGAATATTATTGCATTTATTGTGTGTTTTTTAATGCATCTTTTCCTAATACTCCATTATCATATTTCCTGTCAAACAACAGTTTCACTTAAAGGGGACCTATTATGCTCCTTTTTACAAGATGTAAAATAAGTCTCTGATATCCCCAGAGTGTGTATGTGAAGTTTTAGCTCAAAATACCTAACAGATATTTTTTATAGCTTGTTAAAATTGCCACTTTCAGTGCATGAGCCCAAACGTGCTCCCGGAGAAGAGGGCGGAGCTTCAAGAGCTCGAGCTCCTGCATTAGCAGTGCTAGCCTTTGCAAATAAACATTAGTACCTATTAGTACAAGCCGGTTATCTTTACAGAAAACATACTCTGTTTCAAAGTCAGTCATCTGATTATACTGTGCATAATAAATTCACGTTTATGAATTACACAGACGGGAGCACTGCGGGATAAAAATAACAACATAGCTGGTCTCATGCTATCACAAACTTTATAAGTCCCAGTCGTGATTATGAGCTCAACAAACTCAAACGATCGCCTCACATTGCTTTCAGATGCAACTTTTAACTACCACGTTCCTATACAAGATCATTCATGAAGACAGCACCACTGAAAACAGACAGACAATGGTAGCTTTAGCATCATTAGCCTTACGGAGTGTGCCAAGAAGCTCTTTCAGAAGGGCAATTTGGAAAACAAACTCGTGACACTTACTTTGTCTGGAGCTGACGTTCACGTTGGTATTGATCCCTACACGTTTTGGAGACTTTACTGATTTTTTTTCGGGACATTTCCTTAGACAATGAAACTTAACCACAGCTTCCTCAGGCTCAGATGGAGGGAGTCTATGGAGACTCCTATGTTCGTTAGTGCATCCCAAAACATAACACTTGAAAAGCCTCTTTGGCGCTTACATTGTATATCTCCAGCAGCTACAGCAAGTGATCAGTAATGGCAGAGGCGGACCGCAGCTTCTCACTCAGGGCTGTGTCTATGCTTATAGGACAGCATCACAAATGGGCGGGAGTTTTTCCCCTCAGTGACGTCCACAGAGGGAGAATCTGAAACAGCTTGTTCTGAGAAACTGTTTATAATTTTTTTAGATTATAATAAAATGAGTTGGTGGATTTTTACCATTATAGGCTGGTTGTTTTCACACACTGTGGCCACACAACTGTGTTCTAACACATTATAAAAGTGATTTTTGCATAATAGGTCCCCTTTAAAACCTAACCACTGGACCTTATTCTCAGTTACACTATTAGAAACATCCCACACAGACAGACAAACTTTAGTAGTTTCAAAACATTTATGACATTACACAGCTAAAAATATTCTTTAGAAGATCCTGCAGCAGAAGGAAATTGTGCTGCTGTGTGTAAAGCACAAGGAGTATTTGATGAAGCATGTATCACTGCATGGGGTGGGCACAGTGAAACATTTCACTTCATAAATCCCCATAAAACACAGACATTTTTGTTGTTGTTGATTTAATCAACTGAATTCTGGCCACTGGTCCCACATAATTTGTTTGGGTGCACAGTTTCTTTTCTCATTCAAATAGTTTAAATATAAGTATTTTGTGTTAATCAGATGTGATTTTAATAAGTAAAGAGTATGTTTAAGTTATCCCAACATAATTTAGCCATGTTAACCTTTATTTTTGCTACAAAGAAAAGATTGTGTTTTAGATTGTGTTATTTTTCTACTCCAGCACATCCTAAAGCTTTCAATGGGGTTAAGATCAGGACTCTGTGGTGACCAATTCATGTATGAAAATCATTTCTCATGCACGCTGAATCACTCTTTCACAGTTTGAGCCTGATGAATCTTGACATTGTCATCCTGGAATATGTACACGTGTACATCTTCCATCATGGTTGTCTGAGAAATAAAAAGCTACAGTTAGGGTTAAGAGAATTGTTGCCAAACATACAACATGCCAAAAACATATTAATCACTGCAAACATAATTAAATTCTAAAAACTTAAGTATTTGCTTGTTTAAATTCAAACGGTGCTTTTCTTTGGCCAGGCAGTGTATTTGAACAAGTGTATTGTTTTATTTTCAAAAGAGCAGCTTTTTTTTTTCAGTCAATTAAATGTAGTGGGCTAACAGCACTGATGTAAAGCAGTCCTCAAACATTTCTAGTGCTATATTAATTATGGTATGGTATGGTATTTATTTATTCCTTCCTTCATTTGAAATCATACCTACATTTTTAAACCTGCTTTTTCATTGAGAAGTCAGATAAGTGTGTGTGCTCTTTGTTTTTGTTATGGACGGTCTCTCTGTGTCTGACTGGGGCACAGTATTTCAGCTCATTACAAAAAGCTTAGAAGCATCAGTAAATTAGTGACTCTATCATGTGCAATCAAATAGATTTTTCGGTATCATAATTTTCACCTTAAGACTTAATACAGTGAAATGATCAAAAAGAGACTATTAAAACTATTTATTAAAAATGTATTTATTACATGCCCATTTAGACTAGCACAACACAGACTGCCATCATATGTAACCATTTTGCAGTTTTTACACACACACACACACAAAGGTAAAATAAGGGCTTTATAATAAATATTAAATCATTGAATAAAATGTTTCGTTGGATCAAAGTAAAAAATTTGCTTCATCTTGTTACAAGTTTGATCAAATCAAATTTCTATAGTCAACAAACTACAAATTTACTTTCAACCAAATATATTTTTACATGATTATAGCACAAATTATCACTAAACTTAAATTTTTACATATTTTTAAATCAAATATCCAGATAAATACTAATTTAAGTGATACATGTAAAGCAATTTCTTCACCTTCAGAATGTGATTTTACTGTTAAAAATGAAGCTCTTTACACTCTTGAGAGTCAAATATTTTAAAATGTTTATTACATCACAGTGAAACCTTCAACACTCAGTGACATAATTTCCACTTTTAGCATTGCAAAGAAATCTGAGGAAGAATTTACAACAGTTAATAGTGAAAATTGCTTTTAAACTGCATGGTTCAAAGCATAACATAGAACAATCACCCAAGAAATGTAATGTCCATGTGCCATTGAAAACAGCCACTCACAGTTCAGATGAACTTGCATTAACATGAAAAAAGACAGTCTCTCACATTTGGACAAATCTGAAAAACACATTAGAATGCAAGGTCAACATTATAAACTCTTCAATACATTTTACAACAATTCTCCTGATATTTGGTGGTTTTTAAAAACATCAATTCACTGAAAAAACAATGTCTGTAGCTTTATTTTTCAGGGAAATCATCATCATAATCATCATTTACTCACCCTCTTGTAATTCAAATCCATCAGACTTTGGTTATCTTGAAAACACAAATGAAGATATTTTATAATGAAACCTGAATACTTTCTTTCCCTCCAGTGACAGTCCATTTAACCAAAACTTAGAATATCCAAAAAAGTCATAAAGGCATAATAAAATGTATGTGTGTTTATATATGTGAATAAAAGTAAATTAATCTGTTAAAAAAAAAAAATCTGTTTATCATATAAACCGATTGTATCTCTTCACAAGAAAAAGAAACCACTCAATTCATATAGAAAACGTTTAAAACACATTTATGACCTTCTAGAATATTCTAAGTTTTATTTACCTGAACTTTTAATGGATGGACAGAAAGCTCTCAGGTTTTGTTAAAAATATAATTTGTTAATAAATATAATAATATAATTTGTGTTTCGAAGAGGAACCAAAGGTATGGAATAACATGAGGGTGAGTACATCACAGATTTTTCATTTTTGAGTGAATTAACTCTGTCATAGGTCTGTAAAAACAAACAAATAAAAAAAAAAAAAGTTTCCTTTTCTGCCAAGCATGGCTGCTTTTTCTTGTCCTTGCAGAGCTTAACACCTTCTCCAAAGTGTCTGTGAAAAAGAAATGGGATTAGTTGTAGTATACACATAAATATCTGAGATCAATACCTTAAATAACAACAGCATAATTGGTAACACTTTACAATATGGGTGCACAAATATGCATTAAATAATGCTTAAATGATGCATAGATAATTGTGAGTTAATGTATAACTCATGAAGAACTAAACCATTTATTATTGATTACTGCATCAGCAACTAATGAACATTCTATATGATTCATAGATTAAGTAATCAATAAATTGTTATTAGTTAAATGTGTCAATGTATTAATATCCTAATAACATATTATATTAACTAATAGAGTAAATTCATATGTTAATTACCACACTGGGTCGAAGCCATGCCTTTCAACATAATGATACCTTTGCAAATCATTAGCTAATGATAAATTAAAGCAGACAACTGAAAGCTGAAATGCATGCTTCATTTATTTTATAAATGCATGCTTCACCCATTGTGGCAATTAACATATGAATTTACTCTATTAGTTAATATAATATGTTATTAGGGAACTAATACTTTATGACACATTTAACTAATAACAATTTATTGATTACTTCTATGAGTCATATAGAATGTTCATTAGTTGCTGATGCAGTAATCAACAATAAATGGTTTGGTTTTTCATGAGTTATACATTAACTCAAGATTATCTGTGCATTAGTTAAGCATGAATTAATGCATATTAGTGCCAACATATTGTAAAGTTTTACCACATAATCTTCATTAAATCATCTCATGCACTTCATAATATATTAAAGATCCTTGCCTCAAACGTGTGTTGTTTTGTAACTGTCCGGATATTGGCTGGTATGGGTCTGTAATATTATGGTACAGATGGAAAAATCTCTTAGACATAATTGATAAAGCACAGCAGATATCAACTGGCCTTCAGAGAAAAAAAAAATAGCACTTACAGTTGTCCTTCGACTCCATTACATCTCCAAACTTTTGTGAAAATCATTAAATGAACACTCCACTTTTTTTGAAAACAGGCTCATTTTACAACTCCCCTAGAGTTGAACAGATGAGTTTTACCGTTTTTGAATCCATTCAGCCGATCTCTGGGTCTGGCGGTAGCACTTTTAGCTTAGCTTAGCATAGATCATTGAATCGGATTAAACCATTAGCATCTCGCTCAAAAACGACCAAAGAGTTTCAATATTTTTCCTATTTAAAACTTGACTCTTCTGTAGTGACGGAAAATGAAAAGTTGCAATTTTCTAGGCCGATATGGCTAGGAACTATACTCTCATTCCAGCGTAATAATCAAAGAACTTTGATTTGGGGGAAATTTGAAGAGAGTCAAGCTTTAAATACACTGAAAAAAAACAATAATAAGATTTACTTAATTTTTATTTTGCAAATTTTTGCACACATACATTTTAAGTAAAATGCAAGCATTTAATTAAGTAAAATCTACTTAACTAAGTTAGGTAAAATTAGCAAAGGAAATAAGTAAATTTAACATGGCCAGTTAGAGTTTGATGAGTAATTTTTACTTAATCGTTTTAAGTTAAATCTGCAATACTTAAGTACATTTCACTCAGTCATGGTTTCTAAAATTTACTCAATCGATGTAGCACTGGAAAACAACCATGCTATTAAAGCATGTGATTCACTCACAAACATGTAAGTAAGCAAGTAGACAGCTTGTTATCCTTTTAAGATAATATGTCCACTCAATAGAATTATTACCCAAATGAACACAGAGACCTCAATACTTGGTACACCATACACAATGACGGTGACAATCAGTGGAGTTTGAGTATGAATGAGTCATTTTGAGTAGAAAATCAACGCCAGATGTAACAAAAACAGTAAGTTACTAAACCTAACAACAAAAGCAACCATAAAACAGTGTAAATACATCTCGAAAACAGCAAAAAAGTTAACCTTATTAATTATTCATGCCCAAGTGCATGATGGGAACAACGGGATCATGACTTTGATATTTACTTAAAGAATCCTTGTAAACATAAACAATTCCAAGTAAAATATACTTATAAGTTCAAACTTTAATTTCTACAAGCTTAAATTGAGTACTAATATAGAATTTACTTTAATTTTTAAATTCTTGCATGAACTAAATTATTTAATGTAGAAATTACATTTGTTTTTATGTAGTATTTATGTAGTATGTAGTGTTTTATGTAGTATCAGTGTAGGAAAATTATCGAAACTCTTTGGTCATTTTTGATCGCGATGCTAATGGTCTAATCCGATTCAATGATCTATGCTAAACTAAGCTAAGCTAAAAGTGCTACCGCCAGACCCGGAGATCGGCTGAACGGATTCAAAAACGGTAAAACTCAACTGTTTAACTTTAGGGGAGTTGTAAAATGAGCCTATTTCCAAAAAAAGTGGAATGTTCTTTTAAAAACATCTTTCCTAAAAAACAAAAGACAATGACAGCCATTACCATCTGGATTAAAGGAAAATAAAAGCATCATTTTAAACCGTAATACACCGGCGGTTTCGTGCACGCGCTTCGGCTATGTGAGCACAGAGAGGGAGAGCCGTTCTGAGATGAACGATTTCAGTTCGGTTTCGCGGCTAATATGGCTTTTAAAATATCAAGCTCTTTATTTTTCATTGATATATGCTTCTTTGATCACTCTAATGTGTCAATAACTTATGCAATCCGGGTGCGCGGTGCAGGGGTGTATGTAGGCTACATGCTGCCACATGTATGTACATGTGACAAAACACTTAACTTAGACAATCAACATATATATATATATATATATATATTATATATCAACTGTAGTAACAATAAACTAACACTTATTTGTATAATTACTCACCGATATTAGGAAGTTGTTGTGTGTCATGGCCGTCGATCTGAAAAATCTCAAACCGAGCATCGATGACGTCAGTGGTCACGTGGTTTTCACCGAATGTAAAATTTTTGATTTGATATGAAGCAAATAGTTTGAATTACACCAACAAAAACTAGTTTTACTTCCAGTTAACTAAGTAATTTACTTTAGCTCAATGACAAAACAGAAAAGTAAATTAAGTCAGATCAAGCATAAAATATTCTTTAGAGTAATGACCAGGCATATGCACTTTTTTCAGTGAGGAAGCCTGACTATGATATGACGATTCACTTTTTTGTACACTGTGTACAATTGTGTAATTTGCTGCATGTTGTGAATATTATTGCATTTAGTGCATGTATTTTAATGCATCTTTCCCTAATAATGCCATCATTATTTTATTTCCTGTCAAACAACAGTTTAACTGAAACCTTAACCATATCGAACTATTCACAATGACACTATTAGAAACATCACACGCAACCACACAAAGTTTAGTTGCAGTAAATGAGGAGCTTGTTCTATTTATAATCTGATATGTTGCTTTATCTTTATTCTGTGGCATATAAGCAGTGCTGGCCGTCCAGCAGGCGGTCGCGGGGAGGGCCCGTGGCCGCAAGGTTGTCAATTAACCCCTTCAGCTCTGCTGCATATTTTGATTTTTTTTACTGATTTTGACATACCTGAATTTAAAAGAGTGCCCTACTCACATACATTGGAGTAAATTGATAAAAATGGTCTCATTTCACAGAACAAAAATCAAAAGTTTAACACATGGGTGGAAAAAATAATATATTTTATTGTACTTTTTCATAATTTTATGATAAACACAAATAAATATTTTATTTTATTTGAAAGTCTGTTATTTAAGATCTGTTTGGTCCATCTCCCTGTTTGATTCCACTAGGCAGCAGTAAACAGGGGAAAAAATAATTTTTTTAGTATAATTTTTTATATAAAAAAAAAGTTATTGAGATTTAATTGTAGGGAGGAAAAGTGTCGTCTAGGGGTCTCCATTTCTTCATTTTTGCATACCTAAATTGAAATGCGCCACTTACCCGCGTAAACTGGGCTAAATGGATAAAAACGGTCTCATTTTACACAAAACACCTTATATTTTAATATATAAGTGGAATAATTCACAATTATTATTGTATTTGTTCACAATCCATAGTGTCCCAACCAGGGCCGTTGCTAGTGGGGTGAAAGGTGGTGACAATTCTAGGGGCCCCCACCACCCAGGGGGCCCCACAAAATCCAGGAATTTTACTATATAGGCCCATGTTCTGTGAATAATTCTAATATTTTATTAGTTGTATAACTGAGATATTATGAAAACCACAAAAAAAGCATGCAATTTGGTTCCATGCTTGTATATTGTACAGTATATGATATGTGTGTGGGGGGGGGTGGGGGTGGGGGGGGGCACATCAATATTTTTTCAGGGGGCCCCAATCCTCTAGCTACGGCCCTGGTCACAACTCTCCATCGAGCTCGCTGCTAGCGCGCTAGGGGGCGTGTCCATTTCGCGCTAAGAGCGCCCTCCTCCCTCAAGTTTGGAAATGCATAACTCAACATCGGATTGGTCTAGGAGTTTGATCGATTTTGGAGAGCTGTGATTGGGGCCTTTTCAGACATATGAAACATTACGTGATGACGTAATCGCCTATCGACACAAACGTGTTAAGGCAAAACTAGTCGAGCATGCATCATATCTATTTACTTTAATTTTTCAAACTCACTTGCTTTTCAATTTTTAAAAAATATTTTTACATATGCATGTTGAATGTGTTACACTTATTACACATTTTTAATTATTGAAATTGCCATTTTATGTGCTTTCACTTTACTCGTCAAATTGCTATGGCAATTTTTATACTAGTGGGGCCTATTTTCATTATCTGGCCCAGGGCCCCACAACCTTACGGGCCGGCACTGCATATGAGCTCAAATGAAACTGAAATGGCTGTTTATGTAATAGTTTTTAACAGATCGGATAGATGCTTCCAACCGAAAATGCAGGTGTTTCCTGGTGATACTGTCAGAATCAAACCTCTGAGCTCTTGATTGAACTGTTAAAATAACCTTATGCTTTTCGTCTCTAGATGCTCTCTGACATTTGGTGTTTAACTATAGCCTTATTATTTTATATATTTTGCATCAAACATTTAATATTTACTTAGTTTAAAACATACTTTGCAAGCAAATTTGGACTTGAACTTTGACTTGAGCACTCAAAAGAAATTTATAATTCGTTTCATAAAATTATAACTTGATTCAGTTGTGGACATTGTTCATGTGTACATGTTAATGTAAAATTACCAGTAGACTCAACTTAAATATATAGTAGTAGAGAGAGAGAGAGAGAAAGAGAGAGAGAGAGAGAGAGAGAGAGAGTCCCATGTCAAATGAACTCAAACTAATCTTTTTCAGAATTAGATAGCAATAGTACATATGCAAGAACATAGCATATATATGACCAGTATCATATGAGTAGCCATCAGGGGCACGTTTAGAATTTTGAGGGCACTAAGCAAGAAGCTCTGCGGAAATCCCATCAGTGGAAGTCGCATTCCTCCATGGGACCCCCATGGTTTGCATGTTGCCTAAACACGCTATTGGTACACTGTAAAAAAAAAAAAAAATTGTAATTTTAACTGTAAAATATTGTAAAAACTTCATGGAAAAACATGTTAATATATAGGTTAACAGTTCCCATACTATTATAATAAATTGTAAAAGATCTAACCAGACATTTCATATAATTTTACAGCAAAATACTGTAAATTGTACAGTTTTCAGACGAAAAATCAATATATCATTTAAAAACTGTCAAAAACTGCAAACTGATATTCCAAGAATTCCCTGCGTGACTCGAAATTTGAAAGTATTTTCTTTAAATAATCATGTTCCTTAATAGTTTTTATTTGGGTTTTATGGTACATCTTCTGTTGTTTAATGTCTATTGCATTATTTTAGTGTCATTCTAGCAACCACAGCTGCCAAAATTATTTGAAAAAAAAAAAAAAAAGCTATGGAGTTTTTTTTGTTGTTGTTTTTGTTTTTTTGTTTTTTTACAGTGTAGCTGTGCAAAATGGCTCTATATCAGCACAGATGTGATATGATATGAACCCATTTCACCTGGCTACTCGTGTGATATTGCGGTTTTACAAAAGCACACGTATGTAAATAAATAGGAGTGTCTTAAAAAAAAACTACTTCCTTCTGCCACTGATTCAAATCTCAGGTTGACAGTTTATCAGATGAGCCCAAGCCTCTATTACTAAATAGAAAACGTCACTTCAGAACTAACAAAGGAATGTTGGGCTGCTTCACTGAAGTGAACAGCTTATTGTATTATGTAGAGTATTATGAGCAGTGTTGGGCACATTACTTTAAAAAAGTAATTATTATATTTGTTAGTTACTTCTCACAAATTGTAACTGAGTTAGTAACTGAGTTACATTATTATAAAAGTAACTACCAGGGAAAATAACTATTGTGTTACTTTTTAAAAATATGTTCAAAAATATCAAATAACTTGGATGCCCCCAATATTAAATATGTTAAATGAATGTAATGCACCCTAAATAGAAATGGATACTAAATAATAAATTATTATTATAAAACATTGTACACTAATCTGGACTATTCAATATATTATTGTAAATATTATCAACCCTCTACAGACACATTGGCAATAGAATTGCCATTGGATAGTACATTTTTTAGTTTACTCACCAGACTAAAGTTTGTAAAAACAGAGCTATATGTTTGTAAAATGGCACAGTTTTTTTTTTAAATATCTGACACTTAGCATCTGTCAATCAAGCATTATAATATGATATTATGATAATTTAGCATTATGATATAACTTTAGTAATTAGAATAACCATGTATGAATGCATATTTGTCATGTTGACTGGATTTAGGACTAGTGGCGGCGCTTAAGATATTGTTTGTCTTTTAGTGTTTCTATAAAAACGGGGGGGGGGGGGGGACTAAAAATAATACTGATAAGATAACAAAACTACTAGGAATTCTTCTACTAATAACAATATAAAAGGCACTAAGGATTAATGAGCTGCTGGGTTCATGAATATTAATCACGTTGTCTGCGTTCGCTCGAATTGATTTGCTGAAATCAAAACATGGAGGATAATAGGTGAGCGCCAGCCAATGAGATTGTCATTTGCGCATTAGTTCCACCCACTACCAGAGAAACCAGCAGTTCTTAAAAACTGAAGAATTCCAAAAGAACTCCGTTATTTTAACAATATATACAATATATATATATATATATATATATATTGTATATATTGTTAAAATAACGGTTATATATATTTAACGGTTGTTAAATATATATAACAAAGAATATCGTTTACATGTACCGCATCAATTCTGCATGTTATGACTCTCTAGCTCTGTATCTTTCTTTGCGGGTGTGTGAGACAAAGCGACGGCGAGTTGTGCTACACTGCGCATCCATTCAGAAGAAACTGAAAAATAAAATTATAATAATATGATAATAAATTATAGTAACGCGCCGCATTTTATAATCAGTAACGGTAACAACGTTGTAGGGGGAAACAGTAATTTGTTTGATTACTCTTACTGAAAAAATAACGCCGTTAGTAACGCAGTTTATTTATAACGCCATTATTCCCATCACTGATTATGAGAGAGGGAAGGACTGAGCAAGTGTCACCTGCATCTGATACAGCATTCATTCTTAACCCAGTCTCATATTCACAATAAAACATCAGTTTGAATTCCACTGAAGAAAGAGATATCTTTGTTGTAGGATCTTTTCAGCTGTTAAGAGGATTTCCCATGATAAGGTGGTTAATACATTTGTTGTTTGCATCCTACAAAGTGTTGCTGAAAGTAAAAATAATGTCCTTGTTTACAATTTCATTCTTTTTTAAATAAAAAAGATTTTATATTTCGAGGACCAGATGTAACAGTTGATTATTTGTATGTATGTAGGCCTATGTATGAATGAATGAATGAATGACAATAAATGATGCAAAACTTAAGAGTAGCCTATCTCAAAGTTGTTGTTTTTCGTTGTTGTTGTTGCTGTTTTATTATTATTAGTAGTGGCAGATGCAGGAAGGGTTTGGTTAAGGTAACCTAAAAATAGCCTAAAAATGGTTTCACATTTTAATATCAGTGTCCTCACGTTTTGGATAGTGAACATTAGTGTTATATCTTTAGTGCAAAACATATTTCTGACCTACACTGGAGGGCAGCTACAGAAAGGCAGGCTGAAGAGATGTTTTCACTGAATCCATTTAAAAGAAAGGTAAAATAACAAATGTTGGCTTTGAGGTTTGATCACATGAACATTGTTTCTTCTTGTGGGTTTTTGGTTAGTAACTCAAAGGCACCAGTCACTGTGTCTACTACTTTGACTACTGGGGGAAAGGAACCAAAGTCACCGTTTCCTCAGGTAAGATATTATTGATACTCTCTGTTATTCCATTTTTATTCAATTTTGAAGATCAGGTAATTGGTCTTGCCACAAATAACATGCAGCCGTATTTACAATTTTTGTATTTGCTAATAGTTAAGGGGGCGTCGGTAATCGTAAACAATATCGAGTAAAACTCTCAGATTAAAGAAAGTGCGCACTAAAATGTCTCAAAACTAGCTGATAACGCAGGCCTATGACAACACAGCGTAAATGTACTATTAGGGTTATGGTATGGCTCTTATCGTAAATCTTCTCGTTGTGACGGTGCCTTTGACTACTGGGGAAAGGGAACAACAGTGACTGTAACATCAGGTAAGAAGTCAGATTTTTGTTTAGTTATAGACAAACTACAAAAAAAATGCATGTTTAGTAACAGACTTTTTAGTTCACTAGTTTAAAAAAGTGAAAGAGAGAGAGAGAGAGAGAGAGAGACAGAAATCATGGACAATGTTGCATTTAATTACGAAATAAATAGGATTGTAGCTGGGTTTGCTGATATTTAAAAAAAAAAAATCTGTGCATTTTTTGTGCACTGAAGAAATTAAAAGTATCACTGTGACTACGCTGCCTTTGACTACTGGGGGAAAGGCACATCGGTCACAGTGACATCTGGTAAGAAGTAACATTTAAATCTTTCATAAACGTTGACATGCGTTTTAAATATAATAGGAAAACTAAATACCGCTTGTCCGTTTTGCAAGAATGAAACTTAGACTGAATTAAAAGGATAAATAGTCGAATTTGTGGCTTAGGATAATAAATAAAAGTGACTTTGTCATATAGCACATAATAGCTATTTTTGTACAATATCCATGGGTAAAACTGTCAGTGTGACAATGCTTTTGACTACTGGGGGAAAGGAACCATGGTCACTGCCTCCTCAGGTAAGAAAAACCTACTAAAACAAAATCTGATCTAAGTACGAAAAATTGTGACAGGTAGGCTAATTTGTCAAAAAGTTGTTTTTATATTTAAGTAACATTTAAATGGCTATTTACTCTACAATTCGGACAATTAAAGTCGGGACATGTCTTTAGAGTTTAGCTAGAAACGCAAAGATTCACATTAATTATGGATAATTAAATTTTACATAATTTGATGTGTACACGCATTCAGATAAAACAACGAATCGGCTACAGGTCATTTAACAGATCCTAAGCATTTTTGAGTTGCATTTTTATACTGCGCTGTAACATTAAAAGAATATTGTGTAACTGGGCTTTCGACTACTGGGGAAGCGGCACCAAAGTCACCGTAACAAACAGTAAGATTTTATTATTAATTGCAAGGACAGTTGTATCGTAAAATAAGACAAAATGTCATGTATGTGTTATTATTTACAGTTTTCTTATTATATCTTAAGATTTTTCTATTGATTGTTGTCAAATGAATTGGTATTCCATAAGAAAATGTTAAAGACTAGGCTGCATAATTTTATAATGTTTCGTTGTACAGGCCTAGCTGCTAAAAATGAACAAAAATCAATAACAGTATTTATTGTTAAACAACTATTTTAACTGTTCATTCTTCTCGCAAATGTTGTTAATCTGTAAAAATATTAGAAGCTGAAAACAGCTAAATATGACTAAATAACTAGACTGCAACGTGTCTCGTGCGTTTAAACTTTTTACACTGCTATGGCTACTGTTATATTTTAAAATAATAAACTGAATGCCGCTATTACTAAGAAAATACATTTTTGAAAATACAAATTCAGTTCTAAATAAATAAATAAGTAAAACACCGGTGTAGGTCTTAGGTCGATACCTAACCGCTATTTAATAAATAATTATAAATTGATTTAGGCTAATTATCCCTTTTCAAATTATTCCAAAGTTCAATGTTACAATAATGCTATGTATCATTTGGGTCACACTTTATTTTAAAGTCCAATTCTTGCTATTAACAAACCATTAACTACGACTTCTGCCTTAATTATACTCCTAATTTGCTGCTTATTTATAGTTAGTAGGCCTAAGGTAGTTGTTAAATTTAGGTATTGGGTCGGGTTAAAGGATGTAGAATAGGATATTGTCATGCAGAATATGTGCTTTATAAGTACTAATAAACAGCCAATATGTTAATAATAGACATGATAATAAACAACTAGTTAACAGTGAGAAGTGGTTCCTATATTAAAGTGTTATATTTGTTTGTTTTAACTTACACATTTCATAGGTTATGTGAACTGATTAATTGTAAACTAACTAAAAAGTAATCCTGCAGTCAAAATTTCCAATAATAAATTAGTTTAGATATATAGCCTAACACTTTATTTATTACAGCATCCAAGAAAAAAAAAATATTTCACCTAATTCGCAAGATTTTTGTGATTTATTATGCGGCTCATCGAAATACTACATTCTATTTGGTCAATCGCGGCATTCAGCGTCTAAAAATATAAATTAACAGTTATCCAGGGCAACACTAATTTTTTGCTCATCCGGGAAACCTGTTTCAAAAAAATCTGTGCTCTCCGGCCTCCACAGTTTCAATCAATATTTAATATCCATGTAGTACATATTTATTCGTTAAGTAGGTCTAGCTTGTGTGCGGCACATATTAAGATGATCTGCGAAGTTAACAGCCACAGGATGATCGGGACTTCGAAGGGAAGTCTTTGATAGGCTACTCAGCAATGTCTTTCTTCTTGCGTAAAACCAGTTAATCGCATCGTTTTGTTTTATTTTACGTTATTTTATAATCTATTTAATTCAGTTTTATTTGTGTTATATTTTATTCATTAACTCATTAATTTGAGATGTAGCCTAGCTGTCTAATAGGTCTAATGGTGTTCATATGATGCATTGTCTCTACAGCTCAACCATCTCCACCAAAGTCAATCTTCGCCATGTCTCAGTGTACTTCTGATTCTGATGGGTTCCTCACCATCGGCTGCTTGGCAAGAGGTTTCTCACCTGCGGACTCGCTTACTTTCAAATGGAAGGATTCTAAGAAGGATGTGAGTTTCGTGCAGTATCCAGCATTCGGGAGGGATGGAGACTATACCAAAATCAGCCATATGCGTATCAGAAAAAGCGACTGGGATCCTCAAAACCCTTACACTTGTGAAGCTTCAAATAATCAAGGCACAATAAAGTCTTCTCTTGTTCCACAACGTAAGTTACATTTTTAAAATATCTAACATTTTACATTAGCTACTTCATGTGTCTCTCTATAGTATGTTGCTGTTGGATTAAGATTATGTTGTTGTTTCTTTGTGGAGGGTCATGTTTGATTGGAAATTTTAGCACACTCTTTGGTTTATTTAACCAGTGAACCTGTTGTTATAACTGTGGCTGTCAAGCAGTTTTCCACCAGCAGAGAACAGCAAGGCTAAAGTCTAAAAATGCTAAAACAGAAAAGCACATCATAGGTTACATGATTTCTTTAATCAGTGAAATGCCCCTAGGCTTTCAGAAATACTTCAGTAGGTAATACAATGACATATGAGATTTTACCCTGCTGTATAAACCAAAATAGGAGAAGAAAAAAAAGAAAATATAAATATACAGCATTTAGCATTGACGTTCAAACTGAACTACAAGAGCATCTTATTGGCTTGCTTTAAAAGGTATGTTGCACTATTTTCTTTTGCTTTTCATGTCCCCTCTGCTTTCTCCTGTATGTTGCCAGCCCCACCGCCAGATGTGCGTGCAACTGTGTACTTAACAGTACCTACAAAAACGGAGTTAGACAATGCAACAGCAACCTTCACGTGTTTAGCCCAACGGTTTTCACCTAAAACATACACGTTTAAGTGGTCTCTGGATGGTAAGGAGGTGACAAAAGCGATAGACAAATATGACAAAAGTGAGAAGAAAGGCTCAGTAACCGAATATAGCGCCACAAGCATTTTGCAAATCAGTGCCAACGACTGGAAGAAGCCAAACAGCAAAGTCAAGTGTGAGTTCGTGCACAAGGCGGGAAATGAAGAAAAAGAGGCCGAATATCCAAGTATGTTTTCTCTTGAGAACTGTGAATGTTTTGAAAATAGAATTGTTTCTTTTTTTCTGTTTCTTTATTCATATTATGTTGACATCTTCCCAAATCTGTCTGCTTTTTGTACCCAGCTCTTATTCAAGATTGCAGCCATGTTGCTGTTGATATAGTGCCTCCTTCACTTGAAGCCATGCTGAAAAATAGAGAAGGAGTGCTGAAGTGCAAAGCTTCAGCAGAAAATCCAGGATTCACCAGAATAACAATAACAGCAAATAATAATGATATCGCTGAGAAGACAGCAGAAGAGGGCAGCAAAAAAGATGTGGAACTTGATGCCCCAATAGGCTATGAAGAATGGAGCAACGGCACTGAATTTACATGCACCGTTGAACACAGCGAGTTAGCAGAGCCCAAGTCGACTAAGTTCGTCAGAGAAAATGGTATGAGTTTTTCTTTTTGTAAAGCATCATGCAGTTCATGTTTTCACAAAGTCTCTTGATTTATACCATCTTTCATTACTATTGACGTTGATATAGAGTTTGACCAAAAAAAAAAAAAATAAATAAAAAAAATAATAATAATAATAAGAGAATGACTCATTCTGGTCTTAACTGTGATCTTGTATTACTAGGTAAAGAACCCAAGAGACCCTCTGTTTACATATTAGCACCCCCAGAGCACAAAGATGGTGAACCGATGACCCTGACATGTTATGTGAAGGACTTCTACCCTAAAGAGGTGTTTGTGTCTTGGCTTGCTGATGATGAACCTGTAAACACTGGGTACAGTTACAACACTAGCCTGCCAATTCAGAATGATCAGTACTTCTCCGTCTACAGTCAGCTAACAGTTAATGATTCCAAGTGGAAGAGTGGTACAGTGTTCAGTTGTGTCGTGTACCACGAAAGCATTGATGAAAAAATGCGCGTACTGACAAGATCTATTAATGATTATACTGATAAGGCAGGTGTAATTAATCTAAATATGAATACACCTGCATCTTGCAAGGCCTAGAGCATTGTGTATGTGGTGTCTTCCTGTTATGCCTGTTAAGTGTTCATCTTGTTTTCTTTTCTTTTCTTTTTTTTTTGTTACATCTCCATATTTGTAATTGTGTTGGTCTTTAATGTTTGTGGCTTGCTTCTTTGATAAACTTTCATGCACATTACGTTTAGGAAAAGACTAATAAAAAAGAAACAAAGCATAATTCCTGTGCATTTAATTTATGTTATTATACCAATTTCAAATTTCTCTTTCACAGCATATGTGAGCATTAAAGATCACAAATATCACAAAATAACATCATTCCACATAAATTGAAATAAAAAATGTATATTTATTAAATGACACAAAAAATGTATTCAGATTAAAACATGAATCTTCTGTTAAAATATGAAAAAATGGAAGAATAATAATCAAATCAGTTTTGAAAGTAATTAAAAAATACCCATAAATTAAAATTAAATATTTCAAATTATATAAAATCTAAATATATAACTTTTCAGTTAAAAAACAGACAAAATGTCATTAAAGCTATACCATTAGCTGGCACATAAAATGCTTAATAATGGAAGGAAATGTTTGTGTGTCTGTGTGTGTCTATCTCTGTGTGTGTGTGTGTGTGTGTGTGTGCATGTGCGCGTATATTGTCATTTGTACTGTTTGATATTATAATCATCCAAACACATTATGCTCTCTATAACAGTTCAGTTATTAGAGATTGATAATTCATAGCCACATCAGTTCATCTACAGCATGCCAAGACACATTCAGCTGACTTATTTGAGGTTGTCAGGGTCACCTTTCTTTACTCAGCTTTTTGTTGTGTTTTAATTATGCAGTAAACATGCTACAAAATTAACGAGATGAAAAATTAAAATCCTCAAATTTCAAAAACAATATAATTCAATTAAGGTTCTTTCTCTGTCTCAGTATTCTAATTGTTTTCCTTTTACTGGATATTCCTGCCCTCAGTCCACTACAATTTTATATGAGGATGGGCAGATGAAGTGATTGTACTGGACAGTGGCATTGTTGTCCTGTAGGTCATGCAAATGTGTTCTTGTCTGTTCCCCCAGCATGGATTGTGTGGCTAGAGCAACCCCTTTACGAAGCCATTGATACTGATGATAGTGGCATTGCAAACACAGCTGTAACCTTTGTTTTCCTGTTCCTCATCACCTTGTTCTACAGCATAGGGGCTACTTTTGTTAAGGTATGCCATTTTTAGGTTTATTTTTCTAGTTAATTTTTAGTTTAGGATAAACATGAGACTAGATTTTATAGGGGCATTTTAATTTTGTGCCAAGTATTTAGTCATTTGGGGAGAGATGCTGCAAAAAATGTGTCCTTGCTTTTTAACATATATTTAACTTTGACATACATTTAACATATGCATGTTAAACAGAATGAGTTTTTCTGGCTCTAATTGGTGTCAACTTATGCTTTCAGGTGAAATGATAGATTCCTTTAAGGACATCCAAGATCTCTCAGAAAAACAGCTCTATTCTTTTTCATTATTGTAAATATGTGATTGTGATGTTTGTTTGTTTTTAAATTTTACTTTAATAAAAGAAAGAAACCATTTGATTGCTCTTGTATTTTTTTCCTCTCAAGTTCACAAAATTTCATCTCAAGGAGAAACGCCGATCTGCATGATCAACTCCAATGCTGTTTATTTAAACTACATAAGGAGTAACATTTATTAACACAGAGAAGTATTTAAAAGCCCTTTTGAAATATTTCAATATTTTCTGAATGTAGTAACTTACACATAATTTTCTTAAATCCAAAGCTCACTTTTCTTTAAATCTGCATAGCTTTGTTCTTTATGAGACTGAAGCACGGTATCTTCTAGGTGTGGATATTTGTGAGTGTAAATATTTCATGCTGCAAAGTATATTAAAACATAAATTGCATAACAAGCAAGTTGATTTATGTAAATGGCCAGGTGTCTTTCCTGTGCAGATGTGCTCAACCATGTCTCAGAGATGCAGATGGTTTTCAGTTCTGCTTTTGGTGACTATTTCAGCTTGACTGTTACTTAACGTTTCCATCTGCTATTTGCTATGTTCACTGAAGCATGATTCTGATTTCCTCTTCTGTCCAACTTTGTTTTCAGTATCTGCAACATTTAAAAACTCCCATGATGCAAATAACCACCACACTGAAACATCAACAGCATTAATTTGCATATCTATTTGAATTTATTGAATAAGCATTTTCATAAACTTTGAAGCTTTTTTTATACCACACTGCCTAAGTTAATTGATTTTCGTCTCTATTTTAATAGCAATACGTGTCTATAAGCCTACTATTACTCTGCTGAGTAGAGAGGATGATGGCAGGATTGTGTTGGCGTGCCAGTTGAATGATTATTTCCCAGACAAACTTACTGTACAGTGGCTTGAGGGTGATAATTCTGTCAAAGGTCAAATTGATAAAAAGTTTCAGAACACTGATAAAGGCGAAAAAAAATACACTTACATAAGTCAGCTATTTATCAGTGCCCCATATGAAGACAAAAAGTACACTTGTAAAGCCACCCACAACTCTGAAGTGTTCAAGAAAGAATATAACACGTGCATGGGTAAGTTGAGCATAATGAAGTAAATAATGAACAACTTTCAAAACCTAATGTCTGGCTCATTGAAATGTTTGAAAGTAAAATTATTGTATTAGCAACATTACATGTGATTATTGGCTGAATGTAGAGCTAACTTTATTTATTTCACCCTGCACAGCAAAGTCTTTGTTCAAACCTTCAGTCCAAATAAAGAAAGCCATTATACAGGAGAATAAGGTCACAATTTCCTGTGTTGTTGAAGCACCAGACAACACTAAAGTGTCATGGTTAACAGACTTTATACGCAAAAGAGCCACCGAAGAAGTGAAAGACCTGTCCAATAACATTGTGAGCAACTTGACTTTGTCCAGAAATGAATGGTTGACCATTAAGACCGTTGCTTGTACCGCGAAACATCCATGTTTCCCAGAAGTGAAGGAGGAAATTTCAGCTGGTAAGTGATTTCTTTTGAACTGATTTTCATTTGTCAATGCACTTGATGACGATTTAGGTTCTAAAACCCACATATCATGTGATAAAGAGTATTTTTGCTCCTCAGATGATATAAAGAAAGATCCTGTAGTGGTGATCAGGAGGACTTTCATGAAATCAACACAGGCAAGCAGTGCTGTGCTGGAGTGTGTTGTAAATGGTCTCCCCTCTGGTGAGGTCTGCATCACCTTACAGGCCAATAATTTTGATATCTCAGAATTAAGTTGTGTGGATCGGGCCCCGTCCGAAAGCATTTGGTCCTTGACCACACATTTTACAATACCTAGTGAGCACCAGAGGAATGGAAATACCTTTACCTGTAAAGTTCATTGGCTCTTCAAATCCTGGACATCCAAACCTACTGCAAACATTTTTGGTGAGGAATTAACATTTTATTAATACCTCATTAACTTTACTGGGGACAGTATTTGATGTAATGTACTGAATTATATTAATGATGTTTTATGTTTTCTTCACTGAACATTTGATGCATTTTTTTCCTCAGACGATCCTTCCATAGAGCTTGCTGTTGTTCCCAGTGTGGGTCAATCTAGTTCAGACTCACAGAAGCTGCTGTGTTCTGCGACAGGATTCGACCCCAAGATCGAGTGGCTTTCAGAATCTAGGGAGAAAACTGGCAGAGCTTTAGACCCTACAGTGATGGAAGATGGATTTGTGAAAGCGTACAGTGAGATATTGGTGCCACAGCAGGAGTGGAATCAAGGGGTCAATTACACCTGTCAGACTGATAATGGACACAGTGGGAAAACTGCTGAGAAAAGCACCAGTATTTGTACAGGTAAACATGCCAAATGTGACAGGATCTCTCTGTAGTCAACATTGCAATGAGATGCAGATATCTGATAATATTATAGTTTATGCAAGAATGTTTGGTTTCTTTCCTTACCTTTGAGTCAGCGAATGTAATGTCTCAACACACATGTTCACTGTCCAACAGTGATTGCACCATCCAGTCAGCGGGCAGAGGTCTACCTGGTGGGTCCATCCCTCAGTAGTGTGAGATCTGACACCTCTGTGAATTTGACATGTTTGGTTGTTGGTCAGAGTGTCAAGTTATTCTCCATTCAATGGAAAGTGAATGGTATCGTTCTCAATCCAAATGGCCATGAACAAGAGCCTAGAGTTCATGACAATGGGACTCAAAGCAAAGAAAGTATTTTGAAGGTTTTAGTTACAGATTGGAATGCATATGCTCACTTTACCTGTGAGGTTAAGCATCTGTGCTTAAATGATACACAGCAGAAGAGCATCTCAAAAACCCGAGGTGAGCACAGTTCTCAACACTGCCATTACAGAGAATATTTTCTGATTACTAATTGTTGCCTCATGCCTGCAGACCCTAAACAACCCACTGTGAGAATCCTCAGACCCTCAGACAGTGATCTCTCTGGACTCCAAACTGCCAGCCTTCTTTGCTTGATCACTGGTTTCTTCCCATCTGACATCTCCGTGCAGTGGCAACTAAATGGGACACAACTAGATGCGTCTCAGTTCACTAACAGCCCTGTGGCTGCTCACACTTCAGGAGGATTTGCAATACATAGTGCCCTAATGCTGCCTGCATCAGAGTGGAAGGATGGCACGTTCTCGTGTGTTGTTTCTCATGAGTCATCCCAAAGTCCAATCACCTCCACTATAGAGAACTTGTATGGTGGGTGCCATCTGGAAGAAACTGACCTGATATTTTAAATAGGATTGATTCGATTTATTTGCTGAGATTGTATTCATGTTGGTTTCATATGGTTTTTAAAAACTTTGATACCATTTTAAAGAAAGGTTTCAATTTAAGTTATATAAATAAAATTATTATAAAAGTATAAATATATATATATATATATATATATATAATTATAAAATTTTAACACTTATTTTTTATTTTCATTTTTTATTTTTTTTTTAGCCTCGTTGATTCGCTCTCCTCCATCTGTAGAGCTGCTTCAGGGTACTAGTGTGCCTGAGCTAGTGTGCCTGGTATTTGGTTTCAGCCCACCTGCTATCAACATCACCTGGTGGCAAGGTAAGACTGAGGTGTCTGCCCACAGGATCACTAACCCTGCAAAAGGCCCTGATGGAAAATTTAGCATCCGAAGTCACCTGGATCTCCAACCTTCAGACTGGGCACCTGGTGAGGTGTACACATGCGAGGTCACTCATGTTACTGGTATCCTGTCGCCTAACGTCTCAACAAAAACAGGTACCCCAGATGTCAGGTACTAAAACAATTTTATCAAGGAAATAATGTAGTTTAAATGTTAACCTTCTTATGCTTTTTACAGCATTATTTGAAGAGGCTATATTTATGAATGAGAACAAACCTGAAGCTATTGCACAGGATACAGTTGAAGAGGCCTGGAATATGGCCTGTGCCTTCCTCGTTCTCTTCCTCCTCTCTCTTCTCTATGGGTGCACAGTGACTTTGGTCAAAGTCAAGCCAACATGAGCAATATTTTGCGTGTGTGTTTATGTTTTCTAGATTCCTTTGCTTCTTTGTTGTTGTTTTGTTTATGTCTTTTAATTTACATAACTTAGCAAAAATTATATGGTAAATATCAGCTTTTGGCTTTGTGGAAATTTAAATATGAATAATTAATTGGTTTAACACAGTTTTTGTTATTATATTAGCAGTGCATGTAAACATCACAGATTTGTCTTTTTTTTTAAATTTCTGAATGTTATCTCAAATTATGTATTGTTTTTATTTTTGAATAAAATAGCCAACTCCATTCTCTTGTTATGGCTAATTTCACAGCCAGAATTTTATCTAGGCCTTATTGTTGAAATAATATTTTTTTAAACTATTTGAATAATTTGTCAAAATTACAGCTTAAATATGAATTACACACAATAAAAAAAAACAACTATTTTTATGCTTAAAGCATAAAAATAGCTTCTTTTAATTTCACTCATTGTTTAGATGATTATTGTTTAAAACATGTATGTTCATTTTCATATGATGATTTTCATTGTTTAAGATTAAAAGTCTGGGATGAGGGCTAGGTTTCCAGGAAACAAATAGATAGAATAGAAAATAATAGGGAATGCTAGTGTTAGAGGGCTTTCTTTAAATAAAAAAGAAAACAAATAGATAAAAAAGAATTAGAATAAAGAGTGCTAAAGTTAGAGGGTCAAAAGGGAAGAGATGTTTTTTTAGCCTTTTCTTGAAGATGGTATAAGGGACTCAGCTGCTCGGATTGAGTTACATATAATAAATAATAATAAGAGAGAGAGAGAGAGAGAGAGAGAGAGATAGATAGATAGATAGATAGATAGATAGATAGATAGATAGATAGATAAAAAGATCCCAAAGTAAGTGTGTGTTGTGTTTATTTTTCGTCTTTGAGATTATTTAGATTTACATAAATAGCACAAGAAACCGCTATTAGTTGAAATAGGCACTGCACACGGACCGCACTCACTGTAGTGTTCCCTTCGGTGCAGCAGGTGGCAGTAAGTCTCCAAGAATCTGATGACAAGCGTAGAGAAGAAGACTTTTAGTTGTGGACGGTGCGGGCTGCTTTTATCTTATCCTTAAATTTGTTACTTTACCTTTATTTATCTATTTTTGGAAGTGAATTTACTCTTTCGTTTTATCGAATACGCAAATAGGAAACGATATCAGCAGCTGGACGAGGTGATACAAGTTTAAGCGTTTTAAAGTGAAGTAGAGCGTCGGATGTTCTCTAGTTAGCCGGTTGAAGGTACGTTCATTTAACACATCCTTGTAATACAAGTAGATGTTTTACGGCGAGCTTAACGCGTTTTTGCTCATGTTCAAGAATTAATATCTATGTCGGTGAATTAATCCAGCATAACAAGAATATTGAGAACATGTGCTGTCCATTGTCTTTTAAATTGGGACTTATTAAAAGTTCATCAAATCATTGAGAGAACTAGCCTTTCATTAATGGGTTTATTTTCCCATAATGCTTTGGGAGTATTTACCAAAATAAAATAAATATATGAACGTGAAATATTGAGTGGAACCTAATTTATTATTTAGAAAAGGGGGGGGAGGGGGGGAATCAATAACCGGTCAATAATCAGTTACCGACGAACATTTTGAATGCACAACAATATTACACTGTCATTTATAAATGATTGCTAATCTGAAATCCAGTTCACTTTTTCTGTAACGTATTCAACTGCTGTATACTTTTGAAATGTATTTTAAAAAACACTGATGAGGTGAAGACTCATGTCAGCAGCCAAGTAAAAGTTTTATTTACATAAAGCAAGTCAAATGTTAATAACATGACCAGGGGCCTGTTCCATAAAACAAGTTTACCAAATAAGCCAGGCTTATTTCAGTTAGTCTCACTTATTTTGAACCAAATCAATAGACAATAAGTCAGACTAACTGAAATAAACCTGGCTTATTTGGTAAACTTGTTTTATGAAACAGGCCCCAGCTGAACTACTGACTTTATCTGGGTAACTCCTCTGTTCTCCAACACTTTGGTTGACAGAATAAATTAATCAAGGCTGACTGCCAATAGTGATTTTTTTTTTTTTTTTTTTTTTTTTTACACATTGTGGTACATGATGCTGCAACCACAATATTTAGATGTCAGCACAACAAGAGTCTTGAAAGTGTTCTGTTGTACATATGTTGTGTGTATGTTCATACACTTGTATGTTCTCACAGGTTATTAAAGGGACTTCTAGCTCTGCAGTGATGACGTCATTGGTAAGTGCCCCAGCATCTACAGGTGCATCTCAATAAATTAGAATGTCGTGGAAAAATTAATTTATTTCAGTAATTCAACTCAAATTGTGAAACTCGTGTATTAAATAAATTCAATGCACACAGACTGAAGTAGTTTAAGTCTTTGGTTCTTTTAATTGTGATGATTTTGACTCACATTTAACAAAACCCACCAATTCACAACAAATTAGAATACTTCATAAGACCAATAAAAAAAAAACATTTTTAGTGGATTGTTGGCCTTCTGGAAAGTATGTTCATTTACTGTATAAGTAATACTTGGTAGGGGCTCCTTTTGCTTTAATTACTGCCTCAATTCGGCATGATCAGTTTGTGGCACTGCTAAGGTGGTATGGAAGCCCAGGTTGCTTTGATAACGGCCTTCAGCACATCTGCATTTTTTGGTCTCTTGTTTCTCATTTTCCTCTTGACAATACCCCATAGATTCTCTTTGGGGTTCAGGTCTGGTGAGTTTGCTGGCCAGTCAAGCACACCAACACCATCATTTTACCAACTTTTGGTGCTTTTGGCAGTGTCCTGCTGGAAAATGAAATCAGCATCTTTAAAAAGCTGGTCAGCAGAAGGAAGCATGAAGTGCTCCAAAATTTCTTGGTAAACGGGTGCAGTGATGTTGGTTTTCAAACAACACAATGACATTGCACCCCAAATCATCACAGACTGTGGAAACTTAACACTGGACTTCATGCAACTTGGGCTATGAGCTTCTCTACCCTTCCTCCAGACTCTAGTACCTTGGTTTCCAAATGAAATACAAAACTTGCTTTAATCTGAAAAGATTACTTTGGACCACTGGGCAGCAGTCCAGTTCTTCTTCTCCTTAGCCCAGGTAAGATGCCTCTGACTGTTTTCTGTGGTTGTCTGTGGTTCAGGAGGCTTAACAAGAGGAATATGACAACTGTAGCCAAATTCCTTGACAGGTCTGTGTGTGCTGGCTCTTGATGCCTCAGTCCATTCCTTGTGAAGCCTCAGTCCATTCTTTGTGAAGTTCACCCAAATTCTTGAATCAATTTTGCTTGACTATCCTCATAAGGCTGCGGTTCTCTCGGTTGGTTGTGCATCTTTTTCTTCCACACTTTTTCCATCCACTCAACTTTCTGTTAACATGGATTGATACAACATTTTTGTGAACACCCAGCTTCTTTGGCAATGCATATTTGTGGCTCACCCTCCTTGTGAAGGGTGTCAATGATTGTCTTCTGGCCAACTGTCAGATCAGCAGTCTTCCCCATGATTGTGTAGCCTAGTTAACCAAACTGAGGGACCATTTTGAAGGCTCAGGAAACCTTTGCAGGTGTTTTGAGTTGATTAGCTGATTGGCATGTCACCATATTCTAATTTGTTGAGATAGTGAATTGTTGGGTTTTTGTTAAATGTGAGCCAAAATCATCACAATTAAAAGAACCAAAGACTTAAACTACTTCAGTCTGTGTGCACTGAATTTATTTAATACACGAGTTTCACAATTTGAGTTGAACTACTGAAATAAATGAACTTTTCCACGACATTCTAATTTATTGAGATGCACCTGTACAGTTATGGTTGATCAGATTGTTCAACACCAGCCAGATTCGGCAGAATGCATCATACTGTACAGATCGGCAGTATCTTTTGTCGGTATTATCTGTCTCTCAGGCCTAAGAGATTGTTCTTGTTTGCAGGGGAGCAGCAGTTCCTCCACAACGGAGTATGTTGTACGAGTTCCTAAGTAAGAGTTGTGTATTGTTTATTTTATAATTGTACTTCTATTAGAAATTCAATTACAGTTTCTATAGTGCTGTCAAAGAAAGTGGTTGATATATGAATTCTGGTATTTTGCCCAACAGAAACACCAGTAAGAAATACAGTATAATGGCTTTCAATGCTGGTGATAAAGTCAGTTGTTCCACATGGACTCAGGTAACAGTCATTATATATGGCCACTGCTTACTCTTCCGTGCCATATTTTTTTCACTGTATTTCTCAATTTGCTCTTTAATTCTCCATCTCTCTCTCTCTGTGTATATGTTTAGGCTCGTATGGAGCGTGACATGAGTAATAGGCGTATATATGGTGAGGAGGAGACCCAGGAGGGAGCAGCAGGCAGTGAGTTTGGAAAGAAACAGAGAGAGGAAGCACGGAAGAAGAAGTATGGTATCGTTACAAAGGAGTTCAAGGTGGAGGACCAGCCCTGGATTCTTAAAGTTAATGGCAAGGCAGGAAGAAGGTACAAGTTTCTGCTTTTATCCTTTTCATCTTATTGACACTTGTTTTGTGTTATATAGGGCTGCAACTAACGATTATTTTGATAATCGATTAGTTGGCAGATTTTTTTTTTCTTTCGATTAATCTGATTTTTTTTAAAAGCCCAATTTTCTTTTTTCTTCCACATTTTTCCCAATGTCCTTCAAACAAACATGTCAACCGAATGCTACGAAAACAGTGCTTAACAATTTATTAGACCACCTGTCATAAAGAGAAAACACGGATATTTTAGGAATCTGTCAAAAAATTGTTTAAAAATGTTATTGTCGTTTATTGGGCAAATAACAAACTAGGTAGGCTAGCATTTATTCACATATTAACAAAAATGTCCTCCTATGCCTTTCATAACAGCTTGCATTCTTGCTGGCATTGTTTATGTACTTTTTGATTGTAATTGGGTATCTGAAAAAAAAAAGTGCTTGACTATTTTTTTCTGCCTTTTTTCATAGATAACAGCAATAATTATATAATTATATCATTCTAATTATATAATAATTATATCATAGCATTAGAAATGGCCAACTACTGTTACTAAAGAGCTTACGCATATTGGAGGACTAACCAATACAGAAAGCTAAAACCAATACTGTTAGTTTAGAGCAGCAGTGGCACAAACCTTACATAACCTGTTAAAAACCTTACATAAATTTGTTTTAAAAAAAAATTGTTAGGAACTGTATATAGTTAATATAGTTTAAATCTCTACATTTAAAATTAAAATAAATATAATAAGGACAAATAAAAACATAAACTGTGTTAACCAACAGGAAAGTGTAATGTTCTGCAGGAACACGTTCACTTTGATCTGTCCCGTCTTACTGTCGTTTCTTTATCCTGTAAAAGGTGGATGAAGCGTCTGATATTTATGTTCCGAATTACATGCTGTATCCCTTTACAGTTCCTACTCTCATAAAATACGTGCACTACATGTTGACTTTTAAACCGTAATTTAACGTTCAACAACAGATATTTCAGCACAATGTATGTTTTTGTGCTGAGTATTAACCTGATTGTCTCCTCTCCGCGCCAGCGCTCATTCAGTAAAGATTTATTATCAGGACGGACCTTTTTGCAAAAATGGAAATGTTTGCATGAATTTGTGACATTTACAGATAAGGATATGACCGTAAACTGAAAGTTTTTGCGCTGAGGACGCACACGCATCTGTCAAAGCTCCAGACAGGGCAAGCCATTACGCTAATACACTAGCTTAAAGCTTAAAATAAAGAATTCTCATGTTTTGGGCAGCTTGGATTACGTACTTCTCCCGCAGCATCTCATTCCGTTTCCTCCACTATTTTAGATGTATTTTGTCCACAGAAATGCTTTATTAAGTGCTGTAATTTGACGCGACCGGCTGAAGTGGGACGTGCACTGTGGGCAGACCCGACTAATTGATAACGAGAATCGATTATTTTCATTATCGATAATAATCGATTTTATCGATTAGTTGTTGTAGAGTTTAGCTGCATATGCTTAAAGTAAAGCTTAAAGGGATACTACACCCCAAAATGCAAATTTTGTCATTAATCACTTACCCCCATGTCGTTCCAAACCCGTAAAAGCTTCATTCGTCCTCAGAACACAATTTAAGATATTTTGGATGAAAACCGGGAGGGTTGTGACTGTCCCATTGACTGCCAAGTAAATTACACTGTCAAGGCACAAAAAAGTATAAAAAACATCGTCAAAATAGACCATCTCCCATCAGTGGTTCAATCTGAAGCGACGAGAATACTTTTTGCACGCAAAGAAAATAAAAATAACGACATTTATTCAACAATTCGTCTCCTCTCTGTCTCTCTGTGTCTGCGTAGCGCCATTTTGGAGAGCATCCGATGGACGCAAAGTGCGTACGCTATTCTCTGTCATCAGTAACGCATGGATACGTATTGTACGTTTATTTACGCTTTGATTTGAACGGAAACAGCGTATCCATGCATTACTGATGACAGAGAATACACAGAGAGACAGAGAGGAGACATTGTTGAATAAATGTCGTTATTTTTATTTTCTTTGCGTACAAAAAGTATTCTCGTCGCTTCATAAAATTCAGATTGAACCATATAAATTAATATTAAATATTAAATTAATATAACAAATACCAGTTTGCAATATCAAGTAGCAAAACAGACTGTTTTTGTATTGCTAAAATAACTGGAAGTGAATAACACAGGAGGCCTCACACATTCAAGTTAAAAATGGCCATGTTCACTCTTATGTCAAAAATAAGCTGATTTGAGGATATGGACACACAAACTTCATCTCCAGAGCTGCTCTGAGAGTCACTTCAAAAGCATTTCACAACTGCATTTGATTAAAAACTATTGCCCGATACACGCAGAAGCTCAAAGTTTGGTTTGACTTGAATATATGACAGAAACCCTGTCCTACTGTACAATAGATTGTACATCTTAAAGTAATAAAACAATAGTAATACAGTTAATTGAAACAATATTTTTAAGGAGCGTCACACAATTTTTTTTATCCATGTTTTAATTTAAACGGTAAACCTTTTAAAAAAAAAAAAAAAAAAAAAAAAAGCACTTTTGCCAAAAATCAAAGGAATTGTTTAAATTTCATTTGATTACATTTTTTATTTTATTTTTTTGGGGCATTTTTGCATTTTGCATTGACAGGACAGTGGAGATACGACAGGAAGCGAGTGGGAGAGAGGGGAGGGGTAGGGTCGGGAAAGGTCCACGAGGCGGGATTCAATCTCAGGACACCTGAAGCGCAACTGTACCATATGTCAGCGCGCTGCCCACAAGGCTATCGGTGCTATTAAATTATAAAACACAGAGTCCAGAAAAAAAATCAGGGCACTATTATTGTTACAGTCTTAATAAATTAAAATGTTGAAGTTTTATGAATTCAATTGATTAGACAGTCGTTTTGATGATTCAAATTTCATGAACAGTTAAAATGGAAAACAGAATTTGGCAAAAAAAAGAAAGCTGATTTCACACGGCCCTGCATTAAGACCAGTTTAAATTGTGATTTAAGAGATTATTTTTTTTATTGCATCAGCATTTTGTTGAGTTTGTTCCATGTGTTTTATGAGGACAACACCTCATTAAATCACTGCCCTATTGTTCCTCTTTATCACTCAGATTCAAGGGTCTGAAAAAAGGTGGAGTCACGGAGAACGCTTCCTACTACATCTTCACACAGTGTGCTGATGGGGCCTTTGAGGCGTTTCCCGTGCACGCCTGGTACAACTTCACACCGCAGGCCAAACACCGCACGCTCACAGCAGAGGAGGCAGAGGAAGAGTGGGGCAGGTGAGGGCAGGTTGAGTGGTTGCATTCATGAGAACAGCTCTGATGGCTCTCCTGAGTGGCCAGTGTCAAATAACTGCATTTTTCACATAGGAGAAACAAAGTGGTGAATCACTTCAGTATCATGCTACAGCGACGCCTTAGAGAACAGGAGCGAGGAGACGAGGATGAGGAGGAAGGAGAAAAGGGGGGGAAGAAGAAAAAGAAGGGAGGCAGGGGAGGAGACCTGCGTATACATGACCTTGAGGATGATTTGGAAATGAGCAGCGATGAGAGTGACGGCAGCAATGCAGATGGTGAGCAAAGGCTCTGAGAGCCAGAGGAGTGCCAAATGTAGGGCTTTCTTACCAAAATGCCTTCTTTCAATGCAGATGATGAAGCCAAGTCAAAAGCTAAAAAGGACAAAGGCCCCAAAGGCAAGGGAAAGAAGAAGAAGAAAAAGGGCAGTGACCTGGAAGGATTTGAGGATAGTGATGATGGTGACTTTGAGGGGTTGGAGGTGGACTACATGTCTGATGAGAGCAGGTGACTACACAAATCTTTATGTAGAGTTACTTTTGCCTCATACTAACAGCCCTTTATCCAAAGTCTCTCTTCATGATTACTGCAGTCCAATCATCATCATTCTTTCTTTGTTCCAGTTCTGAAGAAGAAGAGCCAGAGAAGACCAAGCCCAATAAGGGAGAGGACGTCCCTAAAGGTTAGTGACTCTGAAGATGTTTTTTCCCCCTTTTTGAAGGAGTGCACTTCATTTAATTCTGATGTTTGGTTTGAGACAACTCCATGAAGCAACTCCAACGGCTTTTTTCAGGAATTGATGAAATGTCTGACAGTGAGGAGGAGAGTGAGGACGAAAACAAGAATGAGGAAGATGGCAAGGAGGAAGAAGAGGAGGAAGATGGAAAGAAGACACCGGTGCAGGTGGAAAAGAAGAAAAAGAAAGGTAAAGGCAGTCTTATTTTGGATTTTTTCTTTGTTTTTGAAAGTGTTAATGTTTACTGGATACTAGGCATACCACTAAAAATGACACAAAATAAACAGACATTCATAATTGTTTATTACTTAAATGTAACTAAAATAATGCTTTAAAATTATTTTTAATGCAACTTTTAACTTTTCTTTTATAATTAATATATTGATAAATGTTTTCTCATTTTTTTAAGTGCTAATCTTTAGGTGCGAAATTTTTGCATGTAAAAAAATAAATACGACCTCACGTTGTGTCAATCATGTTCACACACTTCCTCCGAAACTTTCATCCGTCATAAAAAAAAAATTGGATCAGGTTCGATTTTCTGTGAGGTGTTTTGACAACTCAGAGCCACCGTACAAGCGAACACCAAAATCCAGAATGGTGTTTGACAAGTTGACAATCCACTTTGTCTCGCACACAGAAGTTCACAGAAATTGGTGGTCGTCTTTTTAATATGTGGCTCCAATATCGCTAGCAAAGCATCAAACTGAGCCACTGACACCCTGAAGTAAACTTTGAATCGCCTGGGATAATCCTGCAGCTCCTTAATACGGAGGTGGAACTCTCCTTCTTCTCTGTATCTCAGGATTGGATGGACCCAATATTTCCTCTTTCTTTTTCTCTCTTCAAGAAGAGAGAGGACAACAAAATCATCCTCACTGCTTGAAGATTCCATTTTGTATTATTTTACAAATTATTTCTAATGGATTAATTAATACGTATTAAAATGGATTCATTAAGACTCAGTGTGCAAGGTTTCTGTGTGTGATGATTTTTTAGGATGACGAACACACAAAAAAAAAACGCATGCAAAAATTTTGGACTCAGTGTTCAGGACATTTAGTCCTCCATAATGTTGACATTCTCCGTATTTTTATATTTATTTATTTTTTCCATTTTGTAAAAATCATTGTGTATGTTGTTTCAGAAAGCAGTGGAGAGTCCGACAGCTCTGAAGACAGTGATATTGAAGGAGAGGCAGCTTCAGCACTGTTCATGGTGGTAATAGCCTATATTTGTGTGTGTGTGTGTGTGTGTGTGTTTGGGAGAGAGTATGAGAGAGAAGATTCTGATGTTGTTTCATGTGTATATGGTACAGTGCTCTCTTTTTGTCTCCCCTCTCACAGAAGAAGCGCACTCCTCCTAAGCGAGGTGGCGGTCGTGGCTCAGCAGGTAGTTCAAGAACAGGAAGTCGACCTGGCACACCTTCTATTGACAATGCTGCCACTTCCAACACTCTCCGTGCCGCTGCCAACAAACTGGAGCAAGGTACTAAAAAAAAGCTGATTAAGAAATGTTGATTAAAAAATGTTACTCAAATGAGTTATATGATATGGCTATTAGTTGCTTGATTTAATTCCATATAAATATTTGCAGAGAAAAAATAAGTAAATAAAGAGAGTTCAGTTATTATTGAGACAAAATACTAACATGCACATAGATTAAAAAGGTGACTTTAGAAGCATATTAATCTATTGTTTTTCTTTATAATTAAACACTGTAATTGTATTTTTATTCTTTTTAATTATTTTTTTAATCTTTAAATTTTTTTTTTTTTTTAAATTAAAAAAAATGAATCGATGAAAGATGAATCAATGTCTTTTGATGTGAAACAATGCGTGTGTGTGAGGGGAAAAATACTACTATTTTAAACTTTAACTATAAACCATTGCTTCCAGCCAACTGTCATATTCATTCACGCTTGATGTAAACGTCATTTGGTGAAAATGTTGTAAAATTCACTTGAAAAGTGGCGCAGACGGACAGTACTGTTCACTTTGGTTTTTGAAGCATCAACTTTTGGAGGCCCATAGACTTACATTATATGGACTCAGAGATGGATTATTTGTCTAAAAATGTTTTGTTTGTGTACATCTGAAGAAAGAAAGTCATGAGGCTGGCATGAGGGTGTAGTTGATGAGAGGATTTTTGCATTAAGCCATAACGTTATTATCTGACTAGTTTCTTGTCTCTGTTTCTCTTCACTGCTAATGGTTAGGTAAAGTTTTAACTTCATGTATCTGCTCTTCTGTCTCAGGTAAGCGTCAGACACCTGTGCCCAGCTCAGAGACTCCAGTGGCGAAGAGATTAAAGATGGAGCCCAGCCCTCAGAGCTCTTCAGGGAAGAGCACTCCCCAGCCAGCATCAGGGAAATCCACCCCCAGCTCCAGGTTTTTTTTTTTTTTTTTCTTGAACATTATCTAGATCCAGAAAAACCTCAGCTCTCTCTTCTCCCCATCTCTGGGTCCTTGGTCTTTTCTCCAGCTTTCAGCTGTGGAGTCTATTTCCTTTATCCCCTGAGACGAGGACCCACTTACACTTTCATTAAACCATACAGTGCTGTATCCAGTAACAGTATGACACTGTGTGTTTTACACTCATAATGCAGAGTTTATGCCAAAAGTCTCAACGCATCACAATTCCCCACCACATTAGAGTTCATGATGCCTGTTTTGTCCCTTCAAAACGCAGACAAGCATCGCCACAGTCACAAACCGCACTATGTCTTGCTTATTTCAAGCATGGATACAATTTTTTCCATCTCCCCTTTAGTGATGTGCAGCTGACGGAGGATGCCGTGCGCAGGTATCTCATCAGGAAGCCCATGACCACTAAAGACCTGCTGAAGAAGTTCCAGACTAAGCGCACAGGCCTCAGCAGCGAGCAGACAGTCAACGTGCTCGCCCAGATCTTGAAGAGGCTCAACCCAGAGAGGAAGAACATCAATGACAAGATGCACTTCTACCTTACTGAGTGAGCCCAGCTGAGGAGAGAGTGAAACTGAGCGCCCATCACCAGCAGCCTCTCCTTTAACAATACAGCTCGTTTAGGTTAAGGCTACCCACTTGATCTGAAATTTGTTGTTTTGCTTTCAACCATTCAGCATTTAATAACAGTAGCGCTTAAGTACTGTTAATTGAGTTTCAGATGAGGATGCTGGAGGTCCAAAGAGTAAAAGGACAAAGAAAACTTAGAAGCAAGCAAGATGGAGTAGGTTTTTGTATATTGTAATGGATATAGGAAAGATGTGTTAGTAAATTCCACATTTACGTCCTGCTGAATTTTGAGAGGGACCTTACAATCACGTCTGTGACTTTTATTACATAGTCATTTCTTATCACATTCATTTGCTGTGTTGTTGTTTGTTTTTTTTTTAAACTGGTTTAACAGCATTGCACTGTTAAAAAGCTGTAAAAGGTAAATCTTTTCCCGGAGATTTCTTCTTTGGTAGTAATTAAATTTGTTCCGAAATGAATAACAGTGTTTCTGTTTATTTTTTAAATGCATATTGTATGCAATAGTAATGCATTGTTTGAAAAGTCACAATAATGACTAGCAAAACATATTTATTAATAGACACTGTAAATAGAAGCAGTTCCAATGACTTCCCTGACTCACCTTACATTATACATTGCACCAATCAAATCTTTCCCCTTCATATACCCACTACAGGTATTTATACAACATTTCAGTGAGCTGAATGTTATCCTAATGTTTTTTTTATGGTTAGTCCAGGAAAAATGCATCTGATTGATACATTTTTAGCTACCTGTGCATGTGAGTATCTGAAAGATGAACAATTCAAGACGAAGGTAGTAATGAGAAAAAGCCACAGCATTTCTAAGATAAGTGCTTTGGACAGTCCCAGTTCTTTTAAGCGGGCAGGTTTCGACAGATGACAGAGATGCGACGATGACGTGGAACCTTCTGTCCTGAGAAAAAGGATTCTTCGTCTTTTAGGATTTCATGGGTGAATTTAAATCGTGCATCATCCCTGTTGATATGAATGTGTTTACAATTCAAATTTTGAATGTCATCTAAAATAAATGTCTGCATTTTCTGGAAACCAAAATAATCTTCTGCCAGTTTTGTGAAGTATTAAGAAAGAAAATGAAATACGCTGGGTATATACCTAAATATATATAGTGAGTGCCGACTCAGAAGCAAGTCCACCCAATCTGTAGACTTGTTTTCTGAGACCAATCGCATAACACTATCGGACAACAGGCTCAGCCCTGCAATTGTGTTTCCACAGAACTGGCAAGAGAGAACAGCAGACACAGAGAACATTAATAATGTATAAATAACAGTGTTAAGTGTGGAGAACATCAATATTGTACAAATAACTGAGAGGCAGACCTTCACACTGTCAACATGGGGTTTGATATAGCCCTCTTTGTCCAGGTCCAGAACGTGAATTGGCCCAAGGAGTGGACTGCCTTCAGGAAATGCAACTGCTCTCACCCGTCTTAAGATACTTTCACACGTTACTCTGCAGGCGCTCTGTTTCTCTGTAGCCGTGAATAGCCTGAGTGGTGAAAGAGAAATATGCCAAAGAATTGGAAAATGGGGCGAAGGTAATTAATAGCCAACAGCCAATAACAGTAGAAATGTCACAAATAAAATACCCTAGAAATATGTTTACAGCCTTATTTAATTTTAACAACAGAGTTGGTTTTTATTAAAAAAGGGGGAAAATTGCAGTCAAGACATGTAATTAAAGTTTAGTATTGTTTAATGTAAACGTAGACTCAATTAAAATTGTTTTACTTGGGTTTTTGGGACCAAAAAGTACTTCTTAATAAAACGTAATAAACTGTCTATTTTATTATGCTTTATTACGACATTTTTTTCTCTCTCTCTTTTGACAGAATGAGCCGCACCAACGACGACAAAACGACTGTTTCCAAGCAGGTTTCCCAAACACTTCCCTCTCTTCTGTTGTTCAGACAAATTAGCCCCGCCAAAAACTCATGGGATTGGAAGAGAGCCACCTACAAGATTTCTGATTGGCTAACACACGCGGTTCGCGCTTAAATTCTTTATTCGCCGCTTTTATGGGCTTTCACGGAGAAAAGTGTTATTAATCAGCACACATTTCATCAGTTCCAGTTGGAACATTTTCAAGAAAGTCTTGGGTTCACCTGAAAAGTACAGGTAGGTTGGATCTAAACTCCAGTCCAGAAACAATAACCAGTATTGTAGCTATCACAAACAACGGTTACAATGAGTTTTGTTATGAATGACGCTAGGTGGCAGTATTTACAGTATAGCAAGAACACACTTCTCTGTGGTACTTACGTCGTCCCAGTGGTCAAATTCATATCGCTTTTTTCTAAGTCCTGTCTCTACTTCTTTGAAAAGGGCATTCTCCTCTTCCACGCTGATGAAATTCTGTCTAACTTCAACATGCCCGCGCACTACGGATAAAATTTCCTGAGACGATCCAAACATCCATTTACACTCCTCTTTGCTCTCGGGGCCTTTTCGTAAAGCCGAGCTAAAAAACTATACAATAAGGGATTTTTGAAAGATTTCCTCTGTACTTGTTTCGATACTCCAATTAGTAGTGTCATTCTGTCGAGGACGTATGATGACACTTAAATATCCACAATATTCAGCGTACCAGTGTCACTACTGTCTTTGACAGGGCGCCATTTTGAATTCGCTAAGATTTCTGGGACTTGAAGTATTTGAGTCAAATAGCTTCAGCCTAGCTGTGATCTAGCATTATATTCAATGTTGAACGAAAAAGTGCAGTTTTATGGTAATTGAGTGCAAGCAACAATAGTAATCCAATAAACATGCTGTAATTTACAAGAACATATTTAAATTAGTTAGGTTATGTGTTCTCTTTCTTTCTTTCTTTCTTTTTTTTGTAGAACTGTGTTATTTTACAAACGGTAAACTACACGTAGACAAGTTTCGTTTGCGCTCCGTTGTTTCCAGTGAGTAAAGACAACATTCTACTCTAATTACAGTAAAGTCTATGTAATTGCAATTCCACTTTTCAACACTAGAGAGCACCGCATGACTATTGCTTGCTGTGATAAGATGACGATAAATATAAAAACATTTATTTCTGGGGGAAAACGCATCCTTTTTTGATATCCTCCTAACATAAGCACGCTATATATCTGCTTTTTTCCCCGTCTCTTCCTGTTTTGCCCCTTGACTGAAATCTCACGTTTTAAATCTATAAAGTAACCAACCTCAGTTTCTACTGGCATGTTTTTGTTAAATGTGAAATAGCTCCCGCTCCCACCCCCCTGCTGGCTATTCAGTATTTCTGTGCTATATAATCCAGACTTGTGACAATACAATCCAAACCCATCTGCAATGACTGTGCTTTTTTCAGACTGTTATGTCACTGTTCATTTAGACTTCGCTCTCTCTCTCTCTCTCTCTCTCTCTACACACACACACACACACACACACACACATACACACATACATACACAAACCACATTGACTGGTTTCTCTCATCAATTAGCCCACAAGACTGTAATGATGGTAATTATTTGTAATTGTAATGGTCAGGCAGTGCTGTTTGTGGCAGTAAGAGGGCATTAAACAGTCTGTAAGTAAGTGAGATTTACAGGCAGTAAGACGTTGAGTGCTGATACATGGCTCTGGGGAATGTGCAACATATCCATGCTGTAGCCAATACAGCAAAGTTTAGAAGATTGCAAAGTCTGAAATAACTCAGAACTTAGCCTTAGAATAGTTTATTCTTGTTTTTGCAGCAGATATGTGCTGGTTTGCGTTAGTCAAGTCAAGTTGAGCTTTATTGTCATTCCGCTACATGTGGGGACATACAGTGGAACGAAATGTCGTACCTCACAGGACCACGGTGCTACATAAATACAGACATACAACAATGAAGTAAAACACTATAAACCTATACACAACTAACCTACTGACAGATTTTGACTAAATATACTATATATAAAGGTTTACCCTATACAAACTGAAGATCAAATATAAAAAATAAAAATAAGAAATACAAACTATACAAACTATACGAATGCTTCACATAAATACTGTACATGTGCAGAGAGAAACATTGTGAGT